>SNQJ01S0170425.1:8136-20611 GCA_010110895.2 Picea sitchensis
ATACAATATGAATAACTAAATTATAATAGACAAAGAATACTCAATAACTCTGCATAATAGATATTTATAAGTATGGTGGATCATATAACTGTAGAGAATATAACTGAATTGATAAATATGCAATATATGAGTTGTATGCAAATAAATGTGAAATCGTATACCCAGCTGCACAGATGGTAATAGGATGAACTTAGGCATAATTGCAAAACCGATTGCCTTATAACAGAGAGAGATTTAACCTATGCCATATTTCTCACTTGACTTTTTATAATGTGTATGTAAGAAAGACTACCTAACCTGCATTTCTCACTGCACTTTAATACAATTATTTTATATAATGTGTCTGCAAAGAAAAAAGGAGAATATTAATGTGAAATGATATCTTCACATAGGTGACTATGTCATTACAGTAAAATACTAATGTAGACATCACACAGATTACAACCACAAGTTAAAGATATCCATTTATATATAACTGTATATAATGTCTCTGTAACAAGAAGGAAGGATAATATATTAATGTAGAATAAAATTATATGGTAGAAATGTGTCAATGTAGTAAGATAATATTGTACCCATCACATAGATTACAACTGTAAGGTAAGAAGATAAGAAACTACTGGTATATAATATGTCTGCAAGAAGGAGAGAGAATATTAATATAGAATGAAATTTCATTGTAAGAATATGCCATTGCAATAAGATAATATTGTACACATCATATGGCCAGAAAAAACTAGCCAAAAATGGCCCACAAGTCATGATATTAAAACTGCCCCACAATGTTAGTACTGGAGTTGGGGAAAATTTAACCCACAATGTTAGTAATAAAGTGAGGAAAATTTAAAGCCAAACTAAAGATGGCCCACGAATCATAATGCTAAAACTGCAACATAATGTTAGTACTGGAGTGATGAAGAATTTGGAGAATTATGTAGACAAGCCAAAGATGGCCCACACAATGCTAACGGCAAGCCAAAGATGACCCACAAATCAACATAATGTTAGTACTGGAGTGATGGAGAATTTGGAGAATTATGTAGACAAGCCAAAGATGGCCCACATAATGCTAACGGTAAGCCAAAGATGACCCACAAATCATGATACTAAAATTGCTGTTAGTACAGAAATGAGGGCGGATGTTAGTACAGAAATGAGGGCGGATACTATCAGATAAACATGGGGTCTCCCATCCCAAATGCCAGTATGCCAATCTCTGGATATTTTCTTCAATTGAAACCTAAATAATCAACAGGTCTGCGAGTAACCCACCATGCTACATAATTACAAATTGTTAAGTGTCTGGGATGATTGTCCAAAAACATTATTGATTGCTGTGACGGTTCCATAAAGAGCAAAGGCTATGCCAGAGCAAAGAATAAGGATGTCCACAGCTCTGGCAGGGAAACTTAAACACCCACTCAGAATTTTCATGTGAAATAACGTGGGGAAAACAAATGCAAGCATTGCACTAACTGTACTTCCCACCAAGGAAATAAAAACAGCAAAACCTGGTACAGAGGAAGCCACAATAGCAAGTAAAATAACACTGCTCCCACGAAGAGAATAAATTACCAGTTTTTCCATTATCTGGGACGATACGCAGACCTTCTGAAACCAGCTTGTGGCCATGAGCTTGTCATTAAACATTTCATGTACGGGGTGCATCATCACAGGATATGTCAAGGCAAGGGCAATGCACAGCCCTACCTTCACACCAACTGTACACCAATCACTTGGCAGATTCAACGTTATTATTTCTAGGGTCTTGCTGCCATATGCGATATATCCACTGAAGCCAAAGCCTGTATAGACGGCACCGAGGACGAGAAACGACAGACCCAACACCCTTCCAAACTCCTCAGGCTTCCTCATTGACGATTCCAGAGGAAGAGTCATGCTGAATCCCTCATAAGAAAACACTGCAACTCCCGCAGCAAAGAGCAAACCTCCCCAATCAGTGAAGGACGAGACTTCATTCCATCCTCTAAGGCTCTGAAGATCATCCCTGATTACCATGGCTATGGCCAAAACATTGCAGGCATCGGCCAAAAGGCTGAGAGGGGCAAGTGATGACAAGGAACGGATCCATGACAGTACAATTTCTATGGGAATCAGAAGATATATAATTAATGGGTATTTATCAATTGATCCTGTGAAGATGGAGGATAAGTTTTGAGCTATGAAGACCATGTATGCCACACATCCTCCGCACTGGCATATGACTACCATTGTCTCTGCAGCATATCGACCCACTTTTCCATAGGCCTCGCCTCCAATATCGCCATAACTGGAAACGTCAAAGTGCCCCATCTGCTCTAGCTTTTTTCTACAGCTAATCTGCCCAACACCCAACCAAAAAAAAGAAAAAGAAAATTTAGTTGAAGGAAATTCATGGAGATGATCGATACAGAGAGGTGTGGTGTCATGTCATACCAGAAGCATCATACAGTAATATGTGACGAGGGCAGAGAGAAGTATGGCTGCTGAAGCTGGTGCCCATCCGCTGAGCTTGTAAGCGTAGGGCAGTCCTAGAACGCCCGTGCCCACGATGGATACTATTATATTTCCAAATGTTTGTGCTACAGAAGCGCTGCCTCTTCTCCCTGCACTGTCTCCCAGCAGTGCCACTTCTTCTTCATCAACTCCCATACTCAGATTATATGGCTGAGCTATCAATTTTTAGGCCAGGCTCAGATTGGAGATAATGTGATGCGAGTTGCAGCCAAGTATTAAAGAACTTTGAGAGTGTCAATGGCAAGTAACAAAGAAATCTTTACAGTGAAAGTAGAGTGATGAGCAAATAACAAAGTGGGAGATCAGATTGTAGTAATAAGTCATGAGAGCGTTGCATTGGTATCGTATGAATTCAGAACTCCCAAATTTTTTATTTGATTGGTGTGGGGTCAATCCATGGAATGTGGCTCTTCGCAGATTGTAAAGGTCGGACGCGACGCGACGCAACCACGGTGATTCACTGTAAGGATAAGCATCTCGATCGGATACGATAAGAACATTTATTAATTTCTTATAAATAACTAAAAATTAAAATAGATAAATATTTTTAAAACACGTTTTCAGTTTTTGATGCGTTTTTTTTTTTTTTTTTTTTTAATTGTTCGAAAATTTAAAATAGAGAAATGTGCATAGATAAATATAAATAAATAAAAATTACTAAATGAATATAATTTGCATTCAGAAATAGATTTTAAATAATAAAAAATAGTGATTTCCTACAGATTTATGTCACAAGATTCTAGTGACATAAATCACTTTGTAGAATAATTAAACATAATGACCATCCATGAGGGTGAAGAAAATCGTTATATTTTCTAAGAAGCATCAACTTCACATGTCTTTTACATCATTTACCTTCTTACCAAGTGAAGATGTGCATTTCAAGTTGAGGATAATGCACACTTTCAAGTTTAAGTGGGTGGTTGGTGGGACCTTATCTCTAAGTGGGTGGTTGGTGGGACCTTATCTCTGACGCTTACATCAAATGTACATCTTCAATCTTCAATGTTTTCTAATGTAGAATGTACACCCTCATCCAATGGGAGGGTAGTTGGTGAGGCACTCAGATACACATTTGTGCACTTAAATGCACATGAAGATGAATGGTTGGGGCACAAGCATGGACATGAAATGTGTGTCCTTTACACAATTATGAGAAGGTGGGTGACCTGGGAAAGTGGGAGGGTGGATGACGTGAAATGCATGTCCTTGAGACCCTTCATGAAGGTGGGTGGTGGGGCTCTAGGACAAGGGTGGGAGGATGTATATTTACATGTACAAATGTGCACTCTCAACACCCCACCACCCACCCTCTTAAGCATGAGGGTGTGCATATCACACCAAGGACATTGAGTGGTTAAGGATGCATATTTGTACACACAATATGTACCCTCTTGCTTCAGGGGGTTGGATGAGAATGTACACGTAAATGCCTTCACTCCACCACCGACCCTCTCAGGGATGAAGGTATGTGCTTGTGCAAATAGACTTATAGGAAATAGAAAATACAAACTTTACTACATACATCAAAGAAAAAAAGAGAGGATGCAAGCTTTTAATAGATGTCAATTGATTAAGATGAGGAAGTGGAATGTGAGAAAGATAGATTATTTGTCCCTAGCCACATCAACCATTGAAAAACATTAACACAATGTTTGATGATGTTGTCACTAGAAAGTCTAGTGTCGAGGGGGCTTTGCTAGGTGACTTGAGAGGAATGGACATCAAGAGCAGAGACTCTCTTAAAATCGAAAGTTAAAGGGAAACTGCCCATGGTAAGGGCGCTAGCCTAAGTTGGATCATCAATCACTTCCCCATAAGATCCCTAGCCTAAGTTGGATCATCAATCACTTCCATGATGGGGGCACGGGTTCATTTTCAACATTGACCTCATGAGATAACCCAACCAACTCCAAAGTGAGTCATTACAAGGGCTTAGTAATTTGGTACTCGTGTTAATGCTTTATGTGTTAATGATCACCACCAAACCACACACTAAAATAGGTTTTGATAAAATCAATTATACTTAATAACTAAATTTATCATCATACAAATCTCATTAAAAAAAAATCAATTTAAAAACATTATTAAAATGCATTAAATAGATATCAAATTTCTCATACAATCTGGTCACACTAATTTTATATATATATATATATATATATATATATATAACCAAACTAATATTCTATTTGGAGTCGATCATTTTTCCACTCACATCAAAAACAGTTTTGAAAGAGACTTACATGGGAGAGTGGAGTGGTTCAAAATTGCTTTATTCAAGTAAAGAACAAACAAATGACATGGAATGTGATGGAGTTTTAGGAACAATCATGTCATTCTATATGGTTATCCCTTATCCTTTCAGAGTTTTTAGATATGGTTGGCTCTTTTATCATTTATGATTCCATTACTTTTTGTGAACTTTAATTGCACCGTCCAAACACTAGTTAATCTTAAAATTCCCTACCGGGTGAGGATGGTGAAGGATAATGCAAGGATTGATCCATTGTCTCGTGACTCTTATAGGTTTATGCTTTAGATGCAATGATACACACTTCAAAGTCGTCTTTCCAATGGAGGATTTAGGTGATRATTATCATGTGTTGCTCATTCATGGATTTYCACTATGTTGCCAACTTCGATTTGTGCCAGATTGTAAAATGTATTAGGGTTTAAAATGGTTTGATGGATTTTAAATTTAGGTCCTTGCTCATCAYGGTTCGAATGTTTTGTGCCTTTATTTTTATCTAGATTAGAGTTTGTGATTCCCCTTGATGGCTCTCCTTGATATGGTTTTTTAATAGTCTTGTTTTCATTTTTTTTTGTTTGATCCATATCTACTAGTGTTAGTGTTATTCCCCTTGATGGTTCTCCTTGATATGGTTTTTTTATAGTCTTGTTTTCATTTTTTTGTTTGATCTATATCTATTAGTGTTAGTGTTAGGATGAGCTCCAACATACCTTGGATGCATTGGTTTTGAGATTGAGTACTAAGAGATAATATATTGTACATGTTGGTGTTATTCTTCTTGTTTTATTAAATGTAGTGTTATTTTTTAGGTTTGCATATGTTTGTTTTTTCTTCTTTTCAATTTTGTATGTGAATTGGGCATTGTGTCGTTCGATCGATTGCAAAGTAATCAAAATATAGAAAACATATCTTAAGTAATCTATGTATTTTAATTCCATTATTAGTATACCCCCAAAACCAAGGAACAAAACAATAAAGGGAATTGAGGGTGAATATATTGCAAAAAGGGAGGAGCTACATTTTTTTGGAAGCAAGATTGCATTAGGTTAATACATTGTATATTGGACGAATGTGTTGCAAAGGGTCAATTTTTGAGTTTCTTCTTTCTTTTCATATAGTGTAGTGCTAATCAAAGCAACATCTGATGAGGCTAGTCACAAAATAACTAAAACCACTCCAAGAAGGAGTCATCTAATCATATAGAAAATTATCCTCAAGTTGTCGGAATATGATGATACAAGAAGTCATAGTTCCAAATTATTCACAATTTTGGTCAATTTTTGGACGATCTGGGTCAATTGAAAATTGGAAAAAAACAATGAGGAATTGTCCTACCATGCATAGAACTTGGGTCATGATAAAACTCTAACCATGCCTGAAATTTATATCGAAATCATTTCAAATTATTGTAGGAAAGATGGCCCTTCTGATACAAGATTAGATTAATTCCTCCTAGAACTTCACTTCATAGTGATACGGGACAATAATGCAAGAGCCAAGTAAGTCAAACTCTATTACGTGGTAATTCGAGATTCCATACTCAATAGGTGTGAACTTCAATGGGGTAAAACCATAAGACAATCAGAGAGGGAATGTGAGAGCCACCATTAGAAAAGGTGAGGCAGAGATAGTTCTAAAATTAGGCCATCTAAAATGAGATAAATGAAACCAAACCAGACAGTGATAGAACAAAAAAATGATAGTCTCGACCTCTACTTCTTTAAATCCTCGTAACTTAACTTCTCATTGGTATATTCCATTTCTCATTGTCAATCCTTCATATGCTTCTATGTGTACAACATATTGCACAAACAACCTGTTAAACTACTAATTACATAATGTTTGGATGTGATCTATAAATAATATGCAACAACCCTATACATTATAGACAAGGAATCTTGCTAAATTCACAGAGTTGTTCCCTAAAAAAGTGGTGGTCTGTTATTGGCTACAAATACAATACGATACATATGAAAATAAATACAGTTAGATATATGAAGGTGGGGTGGGGAGAAGATATTAGGAAAAACTTAATTTCCTATGATGGTTGGGGTGGCAGGAGAGATTAGGGAAAACTTAATTTACTTGATATCTCCCATCACCCCACGATTAAGGCTACAAAATAGTTTGACGTACCTTAACACCCAATATTGGTTGTCTTCACTCTTAATTTTCTCAACTTGTTGAATAGATTAACAATGCTTCATGTCTTTGTTTTCCATTTAGCTTTTAAATAGACTTTGACCTCAAATTCTGACTTCAAAATCACGCTATATCCATACCAATTAAAAATCATGAATAAAAATAGGAAAAAAATACCAAAAAATATACCCAAATATATTGTAAAAGGAAAATAAGTTTTGAATTAATAAATGCCATTATCACTTTTCACGGAATACAAAGTGAATATGTTAAATAAATCCATCTAAATCAAAGAGAATTTTATACCCTCTGCATACTTGATACATAACTTAATTCTACTTACTTGAAAATCTCCAAAGGATATAATGATATGCCCGAGGAATAACAATCTTGATTTAGCCAAATACAAAAATTAATTTGTTTAAAAATATTATGAATAAAAATTATTTACATCAACAATTATGTTTATAAAAAAAACATTGATTTTTCATCACCGAAGAGCCAAAAATCACTAAAGCTACTCTATAAAAGTAACATCAAGCCTGTTAAATGAAATTAACAACAATATAATCAAGGTACTTAGCTCACAAATATGCATAAATGGTATCTAATCATCAAATTTGTTATGGGACATAACTCTTAACTTCTAATCGTAATATTATAGGTATGTACTCAAAACGCAATACACAAATACACAATCGCTCGCCCGTATATTGAGAGCTCTATTAGTTGCATTGTAAAGCAAGTACAATATATTTGGTACCTTTTTAAATGTCTATGATAATGCCCTTGTCATGAAGACCAGTGAAGAGCTCAGAGGATTAAATTACAAGACAAAAGTATCAATATAATATCAATAAACTTTAGCGGCAACTTTGTACAACAAAATGAGCTCAACAAACTTCTTGATATCGGCCACTGAGCTAAGTCAACTAACATGATGACACGAGACA
The DNA here is from genome assembly GCA_010110895.2 of Picea sitchensis. Taxonomy (NCBI): domain Eukaryota; kingdom Viridiplantae; phylum Streptophyta; class Pinopsida; order Pinales; family Pinaceae; genus Picea; species Picea sitchensis. The sequence continues at coordinate 16,003 of SNQJ01S0170425.1, forward strand.
AAGAAAAAAAAATATGAGTGTCTGACATGTGACACAACGACCCAAGAAACATGACACGAAGGACACTTATATATATATATATATGAAAAAATTGAAAATTACACATACAAAAATGAATTATAGACATAAGATTCATATTTTTTTAGAAACTAGAAGATTTACATGATACAAAATATGTAACATAATACATTGTAACGTTAATGATGATCAAATGACAAACACTGAACACACAAGATATTAAAACTATAAGGTGCAGCATCCTCAATCTCATTAAGTCATCAAAATCAAAATGTATTACAATGTAAATAGATATTGAGTTAGAGTCATTGGAGTCTGATACTATAGGTGGGAATGCCAATGTCAAATACAAAATAGCCATATGGTAGATACTAGAACCGTAGATGGAAGAATCTCATAGGCATAGCTCATGCGTCATGATTGTCAGTACTCCTCCATGTCATAATCATCAAGACCAACATCACTACCACTGCTCTCTCCTCCATCCTCCTCCTCCTCTATATCCAATGCAATTTATGCATCTGTTGATGTGGAGGATGACCCCTCAATAGGATCACCATCATCACAAGTAACCGACTCTAGCACTGGTTCAATAAGATCCAAGTTGGCTAATGCCAACTCAACGCTATTGTCCAAACCCATATCATCAGGAAACACATCCCAAATCTTTGTCTTTCCATTCAACCACTCTTCTCTATGCCTATAAATAAGACAGAGATTGGTGTGCACATACACCCCTAAGTCACCTAACACGATGGCAAAGGGAAGAGTTCAACATAATAGTTTTTACTTGAGTGAAGGGTACATTTTTACTAGGGTCATGACAGAAGAGTTCAAAAATCAATGCCACTAACATCGAGGAACATAAATGATCCAGGTGGATATTGGTCGCCACCCACCTATTCCAACTAGCTCCTCTTGATAGTTTTTTAGTTCATCATGTTCTTATGTACTTCTTTGTAATTGTGGGTTCTACACTTTTGGGGTTGTCTAAGGCCTACACATCTTCTAGGTGGAGACTAGTGGTCGCCCACCTAATCCAACTGGCTTGTTTTGGAATTTTTCATCTTTTTTCTACTTCCAGGGTCGTTTTGGGGCCCTAAACAATGTTTTTTTGGCTTGCCACTGTCAAACTATGGACGGACTCAAAGTTTGATGACATAATGTGTATTTCTCAAGAAGACCTTTCCAACGGGCTATCACGCACCTAAAACAGAGGTCGTATGCAAAAGTTATGACCCCGAGAAGTTGAGGTACCAACTTACCCATCGAGGCCCACATAACTTTTGGCATTTCATCTCTTAGGGTTAGGTTTTTGGATGACTATGGTTTTGTAATTCATGAGTAAAGTTAAAAGGGCCTTTGGAGCCTCATTGTAATCATTATGCTTAGACGGATGCATGTAGCAGCCACATCTCTTCTCAAAGATAGCTACCACCATTCGAGCAAGTTGTTTTCAGTTCTGTAGTTTTACGGTTTCAGCCTATTTCATTTATTCAATAGAAGTTATTGTTCATTGGATATCTCTTGTTGTTCTCCATATCTCTATGTTATTGTATTTAATCTGTTATTCATTTCGTTTCGCTCATAAATCTGAATCAGTGGTATCAGAGCAGTCTACTCTTTATTTATTTTTCTTCCTGCATGTCTCCAACAAGATCTGGATACAAGAAGTTGGGACATGAACTAGTCGATCCTTTGCAAGATCGGTCGCACCAAGCTCAACAACAACCCATGGGGGACAAAAAGAAAGATGATGGAGCAGGGTATCCTTTTAAAATGTTGCTCAAGGAATCCCTTGCGCGATAAAGGAACGAAATGATGGACAACTTTGCACAAATCCTTTGGCAGTTTCCCACATGAGAAGCATATTCATCACGTTCAAGGTACATGTAAATTTTGATATTCCATTATTTGAAGGACTGATAGATGCGGATGTTGAAGATAAATGGTTGAATCTGCTCAAAGGGTATTTTTCGGTCCACAATTTTTCCGATAGGGAAAATATTACTTTTTCACTCCTCAAGGTTGTCCCCCATGTTAAGGACTCGTGGAATACTTACTCTGAGAAAAGGGCCATAGAGGAATCTACAATATTTGTGGTCGCCCCTATTGAGGAAAAGGTATGGAATACCTTACTCAATCATTTTCAGATCTTGCTTGGCTAGAACAAGATAGTTGGAATGTCACCTGAGGTTTATAGCCTCAAAACTTTCACTCAATCCACAAGTATCAATTACAAAGGATCAAGGATGAATTTATGATTTATATTTGTAACAATGTAAAAATAAAAATTCAAACAAAGCTAAGTGAATGTATACAGATTTAACATTAAAGTCAACATGGAGACAAAAGAGAAAAGGAAGAACCAAGTCATGAAACACATGTATGAGACATAACAATAATCTAATTTTATTTCATTCTGACATACAAAACTTTATTTCTCTTTTACAAACCCCTACGAGGGTATGGACCAAAGTCATATTTAGAAGTCTTCGATAGGCACCATACAAAAAGACCCTGACAGTGAAATAAAACTGAAACTAATGATCTGGATCAACTTGCCACAAAATGTTGTCACTTGACTCTACAAGATATTCTTTATCAGCCATGAAAATTAATTCATAAACCAACAAGAATACAAATACTATCAAAGATAAATCAAACACCTTTAAAACAAGCTGTTGAAATGTATGATTTAGTTTTGAATCATGCTTCCTTCAATAAGACCCTGCTGTCATCAAGAGGATTAGGCTTTCAAGTAAACTCAGAAATGAATGAAAACTGAAGTTATCTCACTAACTAGAGAGCAAACCTTAGTGTTGTATTTCCCCTTCTATTCTCCCCTTGTCTCTTCCTCTCATTAAACCTTTATTCTTTCTCAATAAGTTGAGGTGGTTCAACTACTTTCTTTAGTTAAGTCAAATTCACTTAGATAATTAGTTTGTGAAGAAATAATTAATAATAATATATAAATAAGGGTCTAATTAATAATAACTAAATAGGTGGAACCCCTTGTGACTCCCATCATTCTCTTTGTCAATCATCAAATATAAAATATAAATTAATCATTTGGATCATATAACACCCTTGTAGCTCACATGGATATCATTTAAGTCGAATATTTAAATATAAGCAAAATTTAAAACCAAATCCCCAAAAAATAATATATCCATCTTATCCACAAAAATATCCAAAATAAAGCTTGTTGTCCAAAATATGTTGAAAATCATTAAACATTGTCTTCATCACTGAATATCATAAAAAAACAATTAAAATCCATATTTGTCATTGTGTGAGGCATATTTCCTCTTCTCGTCGTTATCTCCTCTTTACGTTTTTGGGGTAGCCCTTGGTTGGTTAGACCCTTGGGGTTGTATTTCGTTGATCACATGGGAGCAGTGATATTTTAGGTGGAGATGTGAAGACACAGATTTAGAAGACTCTATGGATGGACTGGAGGGGGAAACCGTTGCTTTTCCGTTATCTAGCACAGGTTCCGAGACGTCAATTTTTAGTCTCTTGTTGGCATGCAAAGATTGCACTAGTGATACAACATGGGAAATTTGTGCATTATGATTAATTGGAGGTGGTGGTGGCGGTAATGACAATGAGACAATAGGCCAACCACGGTGGTGAGAAGCAGTTCGATTGACAATTTCTTGCCAACCTTTGTTTGCGGGAGGTTCGGGTCACATCGACACATGTGGGGGATCAGGAATGCTAAGAAAATTCTAAGGTTGTTGAAAAGGAGGCCTTTTAGGTCGAGGATGCAATATCCCATGGCCAACCAAATTAAAGAACCCAACTTGAAACAACTAGTTAAACTCTTGCGGATCAACATCAAAGTGAATAGAAAATTGAAGCTTCCTATGGCCTCGATGCCAGTTACCTCTGCCTCTATTATTCCAGCCATTACTGCCCTTGCTAAAAAAACTCTTCCTGTAGCAATATTTAATTAGTCATGAAAATTTCTTAATAACCCATACATGAAACCCCACTTAAATAAATCAAGAGTTGGCTCTATTATTTACCACAAAACCCATGCAATTCATCCATAAAATTTTTATTAATTTATTTCCATATGAACAAGGGATTGATAGGGTCAATGGGAGTATGGGGGGTTTGTATTGTGCGTAAAATGATATCATGGAGGGGGAAATATTCATGAATATTGTTCAAGCAATCAATAAAACAATCAAACTGTGTATACAACTAGCTCCCAGAATACGAATCATCAATTAACTTTCACCTCCTTTCTTTTATTTCCTTACAGATGTTTCCTTAAAAATGAGTAACAACAAAACATGGAGTGAAAAAAGTGTAATTGGAATAATGGGGGGAGTGTATTTTGTTGGAATATTGGTTGTTGTCATTGATGTCAAGCCTAGTCATGGGTTTTGGACTGCAAGATTGATGAAGGTATTTGGACATGAAGGAAAATGCATATGCATATACAACACCCATGGATGGATAGTATACATCATGTTGTTTCCAGTGGTATGTGGCACGTCACGTGGATCCTCATGGTTGAGGAGAAATGAATTTTTGAAGATGACAAAGTGAATTGAAGAAGGAAGTACATGTAGGC
>SNQJ01S0170428.1:5871-19214 GCA_010110895.2 Picea sitchensis
TGTGTACTGATGTTATGCTCATGTATGTTTGCTTCCTGTCATACATTTTCTTTTATATGCTATGTATGTGATTTCATGGTTGAATTGAAGTCTGAAAGGGTGAGTGAATGAGTTTCAATTGTTTCTCTAATTGAGCCAGAGAATTACTACAAGGAGTGTAGTCGAATTGTCCGCAAGGAGTGCATTGACAGAAGGGTTCACTTAGAGATAGCTTTTGTTCTCATTTCCTCGAAAGTGCAGTTAGGCACAGTGCCATGCAAGGAATGCGTAGGCCAAGAAAAGTCTCAGAGTTGCGATTCTGAGCAAAGTATTGAAAGGCTTCTGATGCAGGAGTGCACAGGGTCAAAAGAATTCAACACTTAGACAAAGTTGAAGATTTTCCGCAAGGAGTTCATGCAAAGTTCCTTCTAAGTATTTGAGAATCACAAGGAAACTCAGGAGGAGTAGGCCTTCGAACTCACTGAAGGATAAGCGCAGGGGAATTTTCAATTGGAGGTATGAGGGAGGCGTTGTAGGTTGGTGAGCGAGTGAACGAGTCTCGTGGAGAGGTACTCCTTCATTTTTCAGTTTTAGCAAAGGAAGAACGGATGGTCGAAATCCTTTGAGGAGATTTCACAAAGTTCTGTGGGCCGTTGGATCTTGCGGAGGTGAAAGGAGATTACGACATGAACGTCTAAAGGTTCGGAGCTCAGGAGGGGTAGAGTCGTTGATCGAAGTTAGCCAGGATCATTGGATTATTCAAGAGATCACCTATCATGATCTCGTGAGAAAAGTGGCCAAGATTTGGCAATGGGAATCGTGATATTGCGAGACGCGATACCTCGACAACCAAAGGGTAGTGTGTGGGACCGCATGAGTGAGTGGAAGACAGGTGGCAGAGATCAGGAGATCTCGCGAACTCGGAAGTTCGCAGGGTGAGAGACCAAATATTGGGTACTCCAAGTCACGAAGGAGAGAGGTTGCGAGTAGCGAAAGCGCGATAGGATCGTATCAGAGTTTCGGTGCATCGGGACTCGAGAGTCAGGGAGCCGAATGCTTGGTATCGTGAGTAGCGAAGCCGCGATAGAGCCGAAGTCCCGATAAAGGAAAGAGGAAGTCAGCGTTGACTGACATCTTGGGTCTCAGGGATTCGAGAGGCCAGCGATCAACCGAGAACTTGCGAAGTCGCGAGTTCCGATCCTCTGAAAGTAAAGAAGGGGGGATCGCGTCGAAGAAAACCTGTGGGGTGCAGATTTCCCGATAGGGAAATAGAAGAACCATTGAGTTCTTCGGGACGAGGAAGAAGAGAAGATCATGTGAGTGCACGTGGACCTTCCGACCTGCGGGTGGTGAAGGGTCCGCGTTGCCGCCAAGTGGTATCAGAGAAGGAAGTTATTTGCTTTTTGTAGCAGAGAAGAGGAAATTTACCATGCCGTCCAGAAGAGAAAGACAATCACCTGATCCAGAAGATAGGGAGGTGCGAAGAAGGGGCAGGCCAGCAAGAAATCCAGAAATGGAGAGACAAATGCATGATCTTCGAGAAAGACTCAAGGAGATGGAAACAACTCAAAGATGCACAGTTAGTGCAGGGGATCTGAGTGATTCCGAAAGAGAAATTGAGGCTGAATGTGAGGAGGAGGTTGTATCCAAAGATGCATCAACTGAGCAATTGATAAAAACTATCGCCAGGATGGGTGCGAAGGCGAAGATGGAAATTCCAGTCTATGAGGGGAATCTGGATGCAGAAGAGCTGCTAGACTAGATTAGAGCTCTTGACACTTACTTCGATTATAAAGATATCGAAGAGGATAAGAAGGTTAGACATGCTGTCACACACTTGAAGGGACATGCAACATTGTGGTGGGATGAGCTACAAGTTGACAGACGCTGCAAAGGAAAGCAAAAGATTAAGAGTTGGGATCTAATGATTGCAAAGATGAAGGCGAAGTTCATCCAAAGAGACTACCAAATTACTCTGTTTAGGAGGATGCAGAACCTGAGACAGAAGTTGATGATAGTGAAAGAATACACAGAGGAATTCTATCAACTGAACATCAGAGCAGGTCATCGGGAGAGCGATGATGAGAAGGTTGCTAGATATCTGAATGGTCTGAGATACGACATTCAGGATGAATTGAGCATGGTAACCATCAGAACGGTGGAGGATGCTTATCAGATGGATTTGAAAGATGAAGAGAAGCTGATCCATAAGCAAGGTCAACGAGGCTGAGGTAGAAGTCAGCCCAGAGGAAAAGCAGTTGCCTAGGACAAGTACCAGAAACCCAAGGAGAAATGGAAGAAACCTCAGGGTAAAATTGAAAGAGGTGGAACCTCACAACGAGGAACACATGTTGAACAGAGACGGAAGCATACAGAGTAGAGAGGAGATTATGCTGATGCAAATAATTTTCCTCGTACTAGAGGTAGAGGAAGAGGAAGAGGTGGAGTGATCACATGTTTCACATGTGGGAAAAATGGGCATAGGTCGTTCGAGTGTCAAGAGAAAAAGAAAGACATTCAGACAGGATGTTCAGACAGAAGGTGTAGAAGGTGGAAGGTCGTTGATGATGCGTAAAGTTATATTAACACCCGGGAAGGAGGTGGAGGACTCAGTTCAAAGGACCAGACTTTTCAGAACATCTTGCAAAACCAAGCACTGGGTATGCAAGGTTATTGTTGACAGTGGTAGCACAAATAATCTCATTTCAACTGAGATGGTAGAGAAACTGGTGCTGGAGACAACTGATCACCCGAGTCCATATAAAGTTTCATGGCTACAGAAGGGACATCAGGTAAGTGTCACTAAACAATGTTTAGTTGAATTCAAGATAGGGGAGTATAATGATAAAGTACTCTGTGATGTCATTCCCATGGATATTTTCCACTTATTACTCGGTAGACCATGGCAATATGACAGAAATGTAGTTCATGATGGGAGAATGAACACATATACTTTAGAGAAGGATGGGAGGACACACAGGTTGCTTCTGATAAAGGATAAGGAGGTGAAACCGGAAGTAAACAAAATAATACTTCTCATGAGTGGGAAGGAACTTCTTACAGAGATGGAGAAGAAGGAAGATCCACAATTCTTTGTGGTCAGAAAGTCGAGAATTGTTATGACTAGCACAAGAGTGGATGATCTACCAGATGAGATTCAGGAACTGCTGGAAGAGTTCGCTTACATCGTAGTGGACGAATTACCTCATTTGTTGCCACCGATGAGGAGTGTGAGTCACCACATAGACCTCATACCAGGAGCTAGTTTGCCGAACAAAGCTGCGTACAGGTTGACGCCGCAAGAAAATGAGGAGGTCAAGAGGCAGGTCTAGGAGTTATTGGACAAAGGATTGGTCAGGGAAAGCTTGATCCCATGTGTCGTTCTGACAGTACTCAGTCCGAAGAAAGATGGAGGCTAGAGAATGTGTACTAAATCAAGAGCGATCAATAAGATAACCATCAGGTACAGGTTTCCACTGCCAAGAATGGATGATCTGATGGATTGCCTGAGTGGGGCAAATTATTTTTCAAAGATTGATTTGAAAAGCGGATACCACCAGATTCGCATGAGAGAAGGCGATGAGTGGAAGACAGCCTTCAAAACCAACGAAGGACTGTATGCATGGCTAGTCATGTCGTTTGTATCGACGAATGCGCCGAGTACTTTTATGAGGTTGATGAATAAAGTCCTAAGGGAATTCATCGGGAAATTTTTCGTTGTATATCTGGATGATATATTGATCTTCAGTAAGATGAAGGCTGAACATCTGAAGAATTTGGCCATTGTGATGAGGAAGCTACAGCAGGAGAATTTGTTGATCAACATGAAGAAGTGCTCATTTTGAAGACAAAGCTCATTTATTTGGGTTTTGTTATTTCAGCGAATGAGTTGAAGATGGATCCGGATAAGGTAGAAGTGATCAAGAATTGGCCATCACCGAGAAATATTTTCGAGGTGAGAAGTTTTCATGGATTAGCTAGTTTCTACCAAAAGCTCATCAGGAATTTCAGTGGGATTAGTGCAGCGATGATGGATATAGTGAAGAAGCGACATAAGTCTTTTCACTGGACAGCAGATGCTGAAAAGAGCTTCAATCTCTTGAAGCAGAAGATAACAGAACAACCAGTGTTGGTGTTCCCGAATTTCCAGAATACATTTCAGGTGAAATGTGATGCGAGTGGGTACGCCATAGGAGCGCTCTTAAGTACGGAAGACAGACCAGTTGCATATTATAGCGAGAAGCTGGATGAGGCGGAGCTGAAATACTCCAGGTATGATAAATAATTTTATGCTATCATACATGTGTTGAATAAGTGGAGGCATTACTTGATACCAAAGGAATTTGTATTGTACAGTGATAATCATGCATTATAGTTTGTGACTCAATGGGAGAAGTTGAATCAGAAACATGCTAAATGGGTGGAGTATATGCAAAATTTTACATTTGTAATTAAAAACATTTCGGGTACTAATAATAAAGTGGCTGATGCTTTGAGCAGGAAGTGTTTGTTGCTGCAGGAATTTCGAGTCAAGACGTTGGGTTTTGAAAATCTCAGGGACATGTATGCAGGAGATGCAGATTTTGCAGAAGCATATGAAGCAGCTGAGAATCCATTTCTCAGAGATCGAATCCCTTGGATAGAGTATATGATCTAGGAGGGATTGTTGTACAGAGGAAATCAATTGTACATTCCAAATTGCTCCATGAGGGAGAAACTGTTGAAGGAGAAACACAGTGGTGGATTGGCAGGACACTTTGGCCATGACAAAACATTCGCTAAGCTGAATGAGTCGTATTTTTGGCCAGGGATGCATGCATATGTCAAGAGGTTCATTGACAGATGCAGAATTTGCCAGCATTCGAAGGGAAGGAAGCAGAATGCGGGTTTTTATCAGTCGTTGCCCATACCAGAGAGACCATGGGAGGCGATAAGCATGGATTTTGTATTGGGTTTGCCGAGGACGCAAAGAGGTGTTGATTCCATCTTTGTGGTGGTGGACAGTTTTTCAAAGATGGTACATTTTATCCCATGCCAGAAGACCAGCGATGCGACTCATATCACAAATCTGTTTTTCAAGGAGGTCATTCGACTTCATGGGTTGCCGAAAAGCATAGTTTCAGACAGGGATACAAAATTCATAGGGCATTTTTGGAGGACCTTATAGAAGAAGCTAGGAACTAACTTGGCGTTTAGTTTTTCTTATCATCCTCAGACAGATGGACAAACGGAAGTGGTCAACAAAAGTCTGGGAGACTTGCTGAGAAGCTTGGTGACAGAGCACCATAGCAGTTGGGATAGTGTATTGCCACATGCAGAGTTCCCATACAATGATTTGTTCAATCGAAGTACAGGGAAAAGTCCATTTCAGGTTGTATATGGCATGCAGCCGAGAGGAGTATCTGAACTGAGGGATTCATAACAGACTGTGACTAGCAGCGTTAGTGCAAAGGAATTCGCCGAGGCGATGAAAGAACTTCACGACCAAGTGAAGCAGCGACTGGTAGATTCAAATCAGGAATACAAGCATAGAGCAGATCAACATCGGGGACAACCTCAGTTTGAATTTAGGGATCTAGTTTTAGCACATTTAAGGAAGGAAAGGTTCCAGAGAGGAACATACAACAAGCTGAAAATGAAGAAAATCGGGCCATGAAGAGTCCTAAAGAAATTCAGAGAAAATGATTATGAGATTAAGTTGCCGGAGGGCATCGGAATACCTCTGATATTCAACATCGCAGATTTATAGCCATACAGAGCTGGAGAAACAGAGACTAGAACCGAGCAATCAGTGATCCAGTGGACGAAGCAGATGCCGATTGCAGAAATTCCACAGATGGAATGCATACTGGACAAGAGAGTGAGTAAGAAGACCAGGAGAAAAGAATACTTTCAGTATCTGGTCAAGTGGAAGAATCATTCAGTGGAAGATGCTAGCTGGGAGACAGAAGAAGAAATACAAAAGCATGGACAGACCGTGCAGGAGCTCATGGACAGGAGCCCATGAAAGTTTTCAAGCCGAGGAGTATGATGCAGGAGCATTGCCAACTCATCAAGCGAGCCAGCGCGAAAGCAGAAAGACAGCTGGACAAGCCAGCACAAATTTTGAAAACACTTTGGGATTGTTGCGCAAATCTTAAATGAGTCATTTAAGAGATGGTGCCTTTGTGTATTGTAATGGACCTTGAGAGGATAGCTCTCATCCTTAGGTAGATAGTCGGCATTTAATAGACTTAATGCATTTAGATAGGAATTTAATTCTAGATTTGATAGCTTTAGATTCCAAGAGGGAAAACGGATATAGACACCCTCATTGTAACATTATTGAAGAGGAGAAGCAAGAGAAAGCAGAGAGATGTGTATGAAGAACACCCATGTACAGACATTTGAATTAATATAATAAAGCTTGATTCAAATTCATGGTTTGTGTTATTTCTCTGTGTACAAATGTTATGCTCATGGATGTTTGCTTCCTGTCATACATTTGCTTTTATATGCTGTGTATGTGATTTCATGGTTGAATTGAAGTCTGAAAGGGTGAGTGAATGAGTTTCAATTGTTTCTCTAATTGAGCCAGAGAATTCCTGCAAGGAGTGTAGTTGAATTTTCTGCAAGGAGTGCGTTGATAGAAGGGTTCACATAGAAATAGATTTTGTTCTCATTTCCTCGAAAGTGCAGTTAGGCACAGTGCCGTGCAAGGGATGCACAGGCCAAGCGAAGTCTCGGAGTTGCAATTCTGAGCAAAGTATTGAAAGACTACTGCTGCAAGAGTGTGGAGGGTCAAAAGACTTCAACACTTAGACAAAGTTGAAGATTTGCCGCAAGGAGTGCGTGCAAAGTTCCTTCTAAGTATTTGAGAATTGCAGGGAAACTCAGGAGGAGTAGGCCTTCGAACTCACTGAAGGATAAGCCAGGGGAAGTTGCAATTGGAGGTCTGAGGGAGGCATCGCAGGTTGGTGAGTGAGTGAACGAGTCTCGTGGATAGGTACTCCTTCATTTTGTAGTTTTAGCAAAGGAAGAACGGACAGTCAAAATCCTTTGAGGAGATTTTGCAAAGTTCCGTGGGCCGTTGGATCTTGCAGAGGTGCAAGGAGATTACGGCACGAACGTCTGAAGGTTCGAAGCTCAGGAGGGGCAAAGTCGTTGATCCAAGTCAGCCAGGACCGTTGGATTATTCGCGAGATCTCCTGTCGGGATCTCATGAGAAAAGTGGCCAAGATTTGGCAACGAGAATCACGATATTACGAGATGCGATACCTCGACAACCAAAGGGTAGCATGTGGGACCATAGGAGTGAGTGGAAGATAGGTGGCAGAGATCGGGAGATCTCGCAAACTCAGAAGTTCATAGGGTGAGAGCCCAAGTATTGGGTACTCCAAGTCATGAAGGAGCGAGGTTGCGAGTAGCGAAAGTGCGATAGGATCGTATCGGAGTTTCGGTGCATCGCGACTCGAGAGTCGGAGAGCCGAATGCTTCGTATCGCGAGTAGCGAAGTCGCGATAGAGCCGAAGTCCCGATAGAGGAAAGAGGAAGTCAGCTTTGACTGACATCTCGGGTCTCGGGGATTCGAGAGCCCAGGGATCAACCGAGAACTTGCGAAGTCGTGAGTTCCGATCCTTCAAAAGCAAAGAAGGGGGGATTGCGCTGAAGAAAACCTGTGGGGTGCAGATTTCCTGATAGGGAAATAGAAGAACCGTTGAGTTCTTCGGGCCGAGGAAGAAGAGAAGATATTGTGAGTGTGCATGGACCTTCCAACCTGTGGGTGGTGAAGGGGCCACGTTTCCGCCAACCTACACCTCCGGAAGAACAAGAACCACAAATTGTAGATGCCTCATCTAGCAAACGAGTGAAGCAGAGTAAATCAAAGGAAATCAAGTAGCTTAAGAAGAAGTTATTCGAGCAAGAAGCGCTTGAAAGGGTAATAAAAACCAGGTATGAAACCCTGTCAAAGAACTTTGCAGAAAGCAACTCATCCTTGGAAAGATTAGCTGATGAAAGCATAAGGGAGAAGAAAAAGAAGGCCAAGATTGTAAAAGACTACAATAGCTTATGGAGAGTAGCTCGGGGCTTGAAGAAAAAGGTCAGGGCTTTGAGGAAACAAGCTATGTCTTCAAAACACCAAGCTTAGACACATGTTTCTCTTTAGACCCTTGCAGAGGTGGCAGTTTAGTTCAATGAACCAGAGGTATCCAGTAACCCTACAAGTTTTAAGCAAGATTCAGAAGCCCAAAAAGATCTGTCCTAAGGCGTTTTTGAGCTGAGACAAGGGTATTTTTGAAATTTTGATAATCTCAGGTTTTGGTGGCTTAGGCGAACATATCGATTGCTCATTTTCCATCGAAATCATAAATTTTGGTAGCTAATTGGCCCAAATTCTACCTACTCTAACTAACGAAAGCACTGATAAGGCAGAAAGTTAATGTTTTTGCACAGGTCCAAGTTTTCCTTGTTCAAAAGCCTCAGAAATGGTTCCAATCGATGGAAGATAATTAATGACATCCTTATCAAGAGTTTGTTTTGGTTTTGGAGGTTCTCTACAAGACAGAGAGGTAAACAACGATTATCTATTTTCAAGGATATAAGACCGTTTGACTATCAACAGGTGTCATGTTCGACTCCTCCCATATCACATGAGATCCAACAGCCTCGAAAGGCTCACTACACCTGCCAAAGAATCTGAAGAACATAAAGATCATTCGAGAATTTGAATTGACCTAGGTTATAGGATCTTTATCTACTTTCTTGGGCCAGTTATTGATTTTCTATTTTTGGCAAAATTCGCTCCAGTAATCTAGGATCTTGGAACTGTTTGTAAAGGGCTATAAATCCCAAAACATTTGATAAACAAAAGGTTCGATTTTGGGTTCTATAATCCACTGTTATTGTAAAGAGACATTTTCTTTAATATATTAAGCCTGCAAGCTTCTTTCATTTGTTATTGTTAGACTCTCTTTCATCTTTGTCTATGCCTATGAGTTGAAATCATTCTTTTGTCTATGTTTAATGGTCCCATGGTAACTGTCATCTTACTTTTGACTGTTAAGCAAGAATCATAAGCATCCTTCGCTAGTTTGTTGACCCATCATATATATTGCCTATGTATGTTCTGGTTAATTGATTGGTTTTCTTATCCATTTGATTTACAAACCTATCTAATAATAGCTCTTGAAGGCCTTGTGTTGCATGAATATAGCTAGTCTGTCTTGAAGATACAATCCAGTGATTTAAGATATTCATCTTGATCCAAACCCACACCCATTATTGAGAAAATAGTTACAAAAAGGTTAAGTTACTAGGCATCTCTGAGATACAGCCTAGGAGAGTTTCCTAGAGTGATAACAAACACAAGATTAGAAAATATAAAATTATAAAACATCATTCTTATCTTTTGTAAAATAACCAAATAGATGCAAACATCACAATTTCCACCCAACCATAGACTCTGTTACTTTGATTCTCTCAATATTAGGCCACCCCCAAGCCGGGGCTATGACTCCACCAGGGAAAAGGATCCCTCAAGGCCAACTATGGTTTGGTAGTCAATACATGTAGGAAACCAGGATAAGGTATCAAACTCCTATATAAATTCCAACCAACATACTCTCATTCCCCTTATCACACACAACCAAAGAAATAGGATCCCCTTCTTTGTTTTTCACTCCCTCATGTTTTCTCCCTTCCCTTCTAGGGCTCCAACATAGGATATAAATGTAGTCTCTAAGTTGTATCTCCAAGAAATCTAGTTGCACTAATGGAGTCTCCAGGTATAGTACAGGCCTCACACAATGGGAATCCCACCCACACAATTCTCAAGGAGCCACTTTCCAACACATGGCACTCAAGGATCCACTTTCCAACCACTCGGGAACTTGTCCCCATGGACTAGGACTTAGGATATATGATGAGGTTATGAATTAGGATACTAGTAATATTTTAATATATTTTTGGCTTATGCCCCTTCCTAAACCTCTTTTCCCTATCAGCTTTCGCTCTCATGGACTAGACCCCCATACTCTTTGTCTATTTGGTCTACATCCATAATGTATTTTTATTAATCAAAGTAATTTTACAAATTACATTTCTAGGCTCATTGACCTTTCAACATATAGGATCTTCATCCTTTCATCATTACAATCTCTCTAGCCCAAAATCACACTAGCTCACTAACCTACATATCATATATGTACACATAGACATTACAACTTGGGGATGAATTTGGGGTATTGCAAGTGCTATCACTCCTTCCCCTCTAGACTACATCGCTAATGGATCCTCCCCCCATGTTTTTCAAGGTCAAGAATGAAACTAGGGATGAAGAACATCCAACGAGACAATTTGATCTAGATAAGTATGCATGGGAGGCAACAAAAAAAATCAACCATAATTTAGTAGAATTTCCCCCTAAGGGAATGTCTTTAGTTTTCCTTTGCAAATTAAGGTATGTATTGTCGAGTTATTTTACTTTTGCAATAATATGTAAGGTAATACACTTGCCTTCCCCATAGGAAGTAGTAGTTATAGAATAGGTTGGACTATAATTCTCAGTTGTAAACACTTCAATTTTGAGCTAAGGCTTCAATCAAATTTTGATAAATTTTGTATTATAATGTTGTGTCCCCCACTATGGCTCCCTTACTACTATTTTTTTTTTTTTTTTGGCAACTAGAGTAGTGTGAAAATATATCCCATTATGATAGACATGTTGTTATGTAGGTAATGTTTACATCATCATCATATTCTAGTTTCAAAAAAATATAATACTTATAACCATATTTGCATAAATTGTGATTTTTGAATTTACAAAAGTTAAATGAGATTACAACTAATTTAAATCTATTTTAAATGAAAAAAAAATAACATATGAAAAAATTGATCCCTCTTTGTATTTAATAAATCTAAAATTAAAATAGGTTTATTGATTTCATATGAAATCAATATAATTTATTGATTTCATATGAAATCAATATAATTTATTGATTTCATATATATTCGCAATAAAGTATCTAAACAAAATTTATAATTTTTTTATATTTATGATTACAAAATATACTATTTATGTCATGTAATATGTTATCTAACTAAAATGTAACTATAATTTTTTATATCTATAATTTCTAAATATAATATATTAATTGTGTTCAAAGAAAGATTTTACATTAATTGTGTTTAAAGAAAGATTTTACACTTAAACAAATTATTTAAAAAGTCTCTCTATATATATATAAACTTGTTAATAATATTCAAATATAACAACATAATAAAAAGTAATCTAACTTGTTAATTTTTTTTAAGTGTTAAAAAAGTATTTCAGTGTTATTCTATTATAATCAAATGAAATTTTATGTTACAGATGTGTCTAGTAGGCATCCATAAAAAAGGATCTGTAGTTTTGTGTCTTCAAGTTTTTACAAAAAAGTCAAAATAGTTGTTTTCCTTCTACACTATCCAAGAAAATCATCCTAGTGTTATATAGAGGGTTTGTCATATAATTGTATTTGAGAATTTACACACTAGAAAATATAAAAATTTCATGTGTTTACAATAATTTCCTCAAAAAAATTCTTCATAAAAAAGTCAACCTAGTGTGTCTTTGAGATCCATCTTTGATAAGTTGTCTCCAACTTTGTTGAACTCTCTATGGATATATATAAATTTGATAGAATCAAATCCATCTTTTAAACTTTAGATCTTGTCTTTCGAGTGGTTAAGATAAATTAAGTTCAAATTAAATTTGGAATTTATCCAACCTATAGTGACCTTGAAATTTTATTATAAAGAAATAAAAAGAGAGTAGTAGGAATCCACAAAAACCTATAAACTCTCCTTTCATATTTTAAATGATAATTATATACATTCATTTAATCAATATATATATATAGTGATGGATCTTGTTTGTTTATATATATATATATGATGTAACTGATTAATATTTAAACATAGCAAAAAAAAATTAACATAAAAAATTTCCTGGATAAATCTAAGTCTAAGTCTGACAAAGTGTATAATGCAATAAAAAGAAAAGAACAATGCACATGTATCTGAACTATCTTTGTTATTACTTTAAAAAGAATCGAGTACAATGTAATGACACAAATTGTGGGCGTTCACAAAGCTAGTTTGATAGGGATTTTGAATTTTGAATGAATGAACAACGGTAACGACATGAAACAAGTTCATGGTAAAATTGAAAACAAGTAGAGAAGAAAGACAAAAGACCAAACTAGCAAACAACCAAAAAGAAGAGGAGATGGAACGAAAGTAGATCTAGCCAGTATCAATCTTCTTCTTGTTCAAGCCGTTACAGAAAGGAGATGGAACGAAAGTAGATCTAGCCGATACAGATAGGAGATGGAACGAAAGTAGATCTAGGAGATGGAACGAAAGTAGATCTAGCCGAAAGTAGATGTAGCCTATACAGAAACGAGAAACGAGATCGAACGAAAATAGTATCAATTTTCAAGACGATCCTATCGCAGAGAGATCTGTCAAAGAATCCAATCCAAGAGAGAGTGAGAGAGAAGGTGAATGCTCATCTTCGCCATCTTCTTCCACTGGGACTGGCAGATTCAAATCGAATGACCTCGGCGTCGCAATATCCTTTGTAGCAGGAGGAGAGAGTTGCGTGTCTACCACTCCCGACGAGGAAGATGAATCACAAACACTAATCTGCGAGGCTGTAGGAAGTATACTCTTCCCTGTACCCACTCCCACCCACTCATGGCCATTGGGTTTCTTCATTATTTGACGTCCCACAATCTGCCGCAGCAACGACATCTGCATCTCCTGTTCCCGCCGCAACGACATCTGCATCTCGTGCTGCTGCAGAAGAATAGAGTAGTCTACAAGATTGTTGGGAATTAGATTGGGAATATTAATAGTTGTAGCAGGAGGAAAGAGTTGCGTGTCTACCACTCCTGACGAGGAAGGCGAATAACAAACACTAGCTTGCGAGGCTGTAGGAAGTATAGTCTTCACTGCACCCGCTCCCACCCACTCATGGCCATTGGGTTTCTTCACTATCTGACGTCCCACAATCTCCCGCCGCAACGACATCTGCATCTGCTGCTGCTGCAGAAGAATAGAGTAATCTACAAGATTGGTGGGAATTAGATTGGGAATATTAATAGTAGTAGCTGTTCGACTCATGTTGTGATCGCCCACTCCCTGCATTCCCACTCTCTCATTCACGTAAATGTGCGCACAGGGCTTCACTTGTTTAGCGATATCCGCAGACAACTTATTCTTGTTGTTGCCATGATTAGCAGGTGGAGAGGGAATCAGAGAGGTCGGAACTCTGGTAGTGGCGGCGGTGGTGCCTCTCTGGATGTGGACGGTGTCGAAATCGAGAGAGGGAGATGGGAAGT
>SNQJ01S0170432.1:0-20673 GCA_010110895.2 Picea sitchensis
ACCTCTACCAAAATTTCCTCCATTGGCTAGATCAAAGCCTCTCTGATTATTATATTGTTGACCACCTTCATCTATCACAACATTCTCCTCCTGAATCATGTACATATCTGAAGTATGCTCCCTCATCAAATCGAATGCGCAACAATCCTTCTCTTCATGTTCGATCGACTTACAAAAATTGCAAAACAAGTTCCTTGGTGTACTTTGATACTTTTGCGGTAATGGACACTCAATTGGATGATGTCCCCATTTCTTACATATCTCGCAATACCCCCCTCCAGGTAATGGATTCAGCGCTCCCATTGCCAAATATTGCATGAATGTTGGGCATTCGTCCTTATGATGGCCTTTAGTTCTACACTTGGTATACCAAACTTGTTCTCATTTCTCCTTCCCTTTTGTAAGTTCTGCCAATTGAATTGTCAATGCATCCAACTATGTCTGAACCTGTGCCATCCCTCCATTGTCTCCTACAGGGGATGATTCCAATTTCATTGTAATTTCTAGGGCCTCAGGCTGCGACACAACCTTCTGTTGAATCAAGGGTCTGCGAATATGTGGTAGAAGTCCTGTAATAAACCACTCTTGATGTTGTTGATTAGGAATCTGGAAAGTTATTCTACCCATCGGGCCATCAGATCCTTGAATCTTTGATCAAAATATCAGACCGATTCAATCTCCACATGTTTAGTCTCCTTCAGTTTTGTAACATACTGCGACTCAAACTTTGGTTTCTTAAACTCTTTCAACAATGCTTGCCTTATCTCTGCTAATGTCCTGGCCTATCCTGTAGGCATGGTACTCTGCAACTTCATGTACCAAACTAATGCACGACCTCTAAATGTTGTTTCCAACTCCTTCACAGCCTCGTCCTGGATGTTCTTAGCAGCCCAAATTGTCTCGTGGACAAACATATGTTGTTCTAGGTCCTCTGGCCCCACTACTTGAATCTTAGGTAGTATGAGGGTGTTGTTTACCCCTGCCATGTTGCTTTACATAGTTCCTCCTCTTGGTGATGATGGTTGATACTAACTCTACACACTGCTTCCACTGCTATGATTGTTACTACTTTGTCCTCCCGTGCTAACTATAAGTGCTTTTGATAAGTCTTCAACTATTATTTGTGACTGTGGTGACGCACATGGGGTCATGGATTCAACACAGGATCCAGTCTAAGTAGGAATTAACGACTCTTCTATTATAGGACTCGACTGTAACTCCTCTTCCTCTCCTTTTATGTGTGATATCTCCACAATTTGGATTATTTCGTAAGGTACTCTCCCCTATGGCTCACTCTACAACTCTCCTTTCTCAGCCCTAGTCATTCGCGTCTTGTACCTCCTTCCTCTACACAGTTCTCCAAACTTGTCTTCTTCCTCTGGTATATCCTCTTTGTCTCTCTGCATCCTCAGTCCCTCCCTTCCTTCTTCATCGCTTCCTTTGTTCTCTCCTGTCCTCGGACTATCCTCTTGTCATCCCACGGTTCCCCTATGTGCGTGAATCTCTTTAGCAATTAGAATCCATGGTCATCACACACTTGTCACATAACAACATCTTTATCCACGTACCTAGCTATTTCATGAACCTTTCGCACAGACCATTGAATAAATCTCTTTCTGCAACACTGTATGACTCGGTACAATCTACTGCGAATTCTGTAATATATCCTCCTAATATTTTATCCAACCATAAATCAACTATACGGGAAGTGTTATTACTTACAACATTCAATTGTCTTACCAACTCAAGAGTCCAATTCCTTGGCACTGTGTCTCAGTAACTTCCAGTATTTTCCACTAATCTTTCCAACCACTCTGTCAGAATAATTGGAAATTTGGCAAAGAAAATTTCATGTAGTTTTGTGTACACATACCTTTGCATCCACCCTTTGTTACTCATATGAGGGTTTCTATTCTCTTTTTGGGCAAACTCTCGTTCCTTCCTTTCTAACCATTCTAAAATTTCCTTCTTAGTCGACCTCCAAAACATTCCCTTAATCACAGAATCTAGGTCCCGACAATGAAACCATTTGTTGGCGCTATGCGTGGTTGTAAGACCCTAGGTTCGAGTTATCTTGACCAACAAAACCCTTCAGACACTGGCCCTTTCGGCATCACCTGCATGTATATGAAGTCTCACTCGAGGTATCTACTGGGGTTGTAAGAACCAAGTTTCTGCAGTAGTGAGGGAATGGGAGGTTATCATTCTATTCATTCTTACTGATTTGTTCTGCGCACATTATTCTGTATTTTCTCTTCTTAGATTACTTAGTGAATTCAATTACGTCTTACCATTATCCTTCAGATTACACCAAAAACCAATTACTATAATATTCATAACCATTGCGCAACTATCATGTAAGGAACAAATCTAATCTAGCATGCATAAAGAGAATATTCATCACATAAAAGACAACAACACAATATTTAATGTGGTTCACCAAACTTTGGGCTACATCCAAAATGGTTGACTTCTTTATTATGCTTTATGTAATTGTCTTAGGCTTACGCAATGTGCTTACAAAGATACATCATGGTTATCTTGTCCTTCTCATATCCTAGTCTTTTTGCAGTGCAAGCCTTTCTCTCTCTCTGCATCCTCTCCTTAGCATTCATACATAGACTCTCTCCTTCTTAGCCTATCCTACCTCTCTTCTTACTAACGTGAACTCTCTACAGCTTGGAACAGGCTCCACAATACAGCTCGAGAAGAACCCCTATTTTCCCAACCCATTACATATTTATACATAAATTCTAGGGCTTAAAACCCTACTTTGTTCATCCCCAGAAACCTATTAGAATACATGATAACACAAGTTAACTTGTTATTCGGGTTGCTTTCCCGTTTGCATGCTACTTTTTCACTTTGACTGTTGTTCTTCCTGCTTTTGCACGTCCTTCTATCTTTAGCACGTCGAGCTGTAACCCTTCATTTTCACTCACTTTCTTCTCTTGCTTTATTCTCTACTTTATACTTATGCTTTATTCTTTTCTCTATTTTATTCCTATGTTTTATTCTTCTCTCTGCACACTATACTCCTGGTTGTGCCTCAACTGCGCACTCCCGAGTCTTCCTTCTTCTTCCGTGCACATTTTCTATACTTAGTATTTTTATGTATATTATTTCCAAAATGCATGTCCAACAACCGACCTCCTCCATCTTTCTTAGAAAAAAAAGCAACAAAACAGTTTGCATGATCTTCGTAAAAAAAAATTCAAATCCCCTCATAGGATAATACTGTCCCTCTTCATAAAACCCTTTGAGAATAACCTCCTCCAGAACAAAACCTTGTCATTGTATGGACCATAAACATTTATAACCAATAACTTTCTTCCAGATTCCCAAGAGTAGATCTCTAGCCCCAAACTTGATTCAACATACCAACTGTTAAAACACTTTAAACACCTACTGTGTCAACGTCGGATCAAACCCCCAAACTCTCCCCTGGGCATCATCAAAGCAAAATTCCCAACCTTTCGACAAGGTTTCCAACTCCCCCATATTTTGACCACCTTCATACATTAACTCTTGTAACACTAAAACATCTAGTTTGTGGATTTCCACAATCCTTTTTAATTCTAGCTTCTTGGAGGGGCTAGCCAACCCTCTGTAATTAAATGATAAACAAATAATTGAGTAACCCTCTCAATGGTATTTAATGCTTTAAAAAAACTCATCTATAAACAATTGCCTACCAACTACAACAACACAACAACTTTCTCTTGTGCCAAGTGGATATAAGACTTTCTCCCTCTGCCCAAAGATTTAGGTCCATTACCAACATTCAACCCTAAGCCCCTAGAGCAACCACTAGTTGAAACATCAAGAAACCCTTTATGCGACCGCAAGTTGTATTTTACAACAAAGCCTTCAGAGTCCGAGGAGGTATCCAACCATGGAAGAAACCTCGACTCTTCAACAAAAGCTAGAACCCATTATATTTTGGACCAAGGGACTCCCAAGAAATATTGAGGGTTGGAAGATAAGACTTTTCCCAAGAGGACCTTCCATAAAAGCCCCATTCTCTCTCACAGAAACATTCTTATCTCCCATGGAAGACCAAAAACTAGGAAATAAAATTTTATTTGGGGATGGAACAAAATTCAAAGGCATTAAGTTTCTGATGAGCTTACCTCTAGAATCCACTTCATCTCGAGGAGGCCAAGGAGATGCACCAATATAATCGATAGGAAGATTCACAATGCCATTGTCACATGAGAGAGGTTGGTTGTCGAGAAAGGAATGATCCACTAGACCGGAGAGAAACCTTGTAGGACTCAAAACAAGAGAGCTCTCCACCCCACCAATAATAGGCTGACAAAAAATCCCCATATTACTTTCCCAAAACAAAGCAACAACCTTTCCAACATTTTCCATCTAAGATATCCTTGAAACCTCCCTCAAACCAACCTCTTTTTGAGTTGGTTGTGGGATTTTTGGAACCTACACCTTCCTTTTGAAAGGCAGAGGGCAATCAACAACTAGATGTCCATAATTATGACAATGATTGCACTTGAAGGACACACCCAAATAATCCAAACATTGAGCATGTTTTCAAGAAGCCTTTTGAAGGTCAATATTCTCTGCCAACTTGTCTCTAAGATCCATTTTAACCAAAATACAAACTACTTTCATTAAACTTGTCTCCTTGAATGACATATATTCCTCCATGAAATGCCTCAAGGCATTCCCAATCGCTTAAAATGCCTCAAAGGACTAGAAATCAATGGGTAAGCCCGACAATGTAACCCAAACCTGAACCAAGTTCGATCTTTCACATATAACATTAAACAAGGGTAATAGTTACAAAGCAACTAGTCCCTGCTTTAAAATTATGTTTTGCAATGTTATTTGATTGTGAAGGAAACAAACATTTTGCCAACATTTGTTCAAACCATAAAGTGTTAGAGTTTAAATCACAATGTCATTTGTAATCTCGAGTACATTATACAATTAAAAATGACATAATGTCATTTGCAATCTCCAACATATTGTGAATTAAAAATGACACAGTCTCATGGCTAAATATTAGAGCACTAATAACACCACAAACATTGCATAATTAAACATGACATAACATCTTATGCAATTTCTGACACATTGCACAATTAAAATTAGATTAATTAAGCTTATTGTTGTGTCATGTTGTGGACCCCAACCAATGAGTTTATTTTCAATTATTGAAATAAAAAAACTGTTAATATTTTAGAGAAATTGACATAGTATGTAAAAGTAAAACTTATGTTTCCACTCTTTCACTAAGAATAATGTAATTTTTTAATTAGATTATGTTTTCATCTTCTTCTTATGGCATAATCTGCAACTAGGGCGAGCACGTACTCGTGTGACACATGGTCGATTCCAACCTCTACCGCTATAACCTCTGGGTCGATTTTGACTGCTACTACTATAACCTCCAGGTGTAACTGCACATGCCCCAAGCATGACACACAAATAAGTCAAGGTTTTGATCCGAAAACCTTACATAACGAAGTGCCTTAACAATGCACTCCATCATTGATTGATCTACACCCAGAGCGCTTAATTAGATTATTATTTTAATAAAGGGATATCTATTTTTAAAAATGTATTGTTATAATTTTTTAATTGTGTTGTGCAGTTAATAGTATTATTTTCTTTCAAGTGGCAAAAAGATTTAGCGAGACATCAATATCCAACAACACTCTATATTTTGAATGGAGGAATAACTTTGTCACATATGTATGTTGCTTTTAAGGAAGGAATGAAAGACATGTTTCTCAAACATTGAAAAACAAAGTAGCCGCACATCTGCACTTCCCCTGAAACTCTTATCATGAAATCCTACCATATTTACCTTCATATTAGTTGTTTTTTTAATTTTAAATATTTTACACCAAATCAATGTTGCATTTTCATGAGTAAGATTGATTTTCAAACCCTTTTTTATCTATATTTTGATTTAATTTAAATCTATTTTTTCTATAAAACATTTCTCTTACCTTTTTATCATAAACCATTTTGACGCCCATTAAAGTTACCTCTATAAATTGTTTTCAATATAACGAATGTAAGTGAATGCTGGTGAACAATAAAAAATGGCCAACATAACTTGGAAAAATGCTTATCAACAATGAAAATAGTCAGAATGTTGGCCAACAATATATAGCAGAGTATATTTGGCACTTGTGCTTGGTGCAAGATGTGATGTAAAAGTGTGTTTGAGTTTTCCATTTAACATGGTTGCATAAATAATTATTCGTCCCGATAGAAAGAGTGTACAAATAATGGGGATATTTAATATCTCAAAGTGCAAGCTAAGGAGTCTCGATAAAAGGATTTAGCTAAGTGCCAAGTAATTCAATGTGTGTCTATATAAAAGCCATGCAAACAATTTGAATGAGTGTGAAGAAAGAAGGAGACGATCACATTATTTGATAGCTCCCTTATGAGGTCGTGCTGCTTCATATCTTCAACTCCAATTCGAAGAAAATTCAAAATAGGAATGAAAATGTGAATTAGAAAGTAAATGATGGAGTTTCCATCTACCATTTGGATACGATGGAAAGGAGGGGAGGACATCTGATGTTTGTGACACCATGAGGTAAGCTTGGTAAGATTTAGATTTGTCACGAGATTTTCCAGAATGATTTCATTTGGGTGCCCTTTAAATTGATATCATATGAATTGATTTCTATGAAATCGAATGATATGATATGAATTGATATCTATGAAATCTTAGATCTTTTACTATTGTATGTAATTGTTTTCAGTCTCCAATCAAGAAATAAATAAGTAAATAGAGGAAGAGAAAATTAGAGATATGTCCATTGTCACAATGTATGGTCTCAATATATGGTGCCATAAATTTGAATAGAAGTTTTAATACATTTCATTTTAGGATTTGAAGAACATAAGTTTTAATAAATTTCATTTTAAGATTTGATCTTCACCTAGTAACAACTTTGAAAATCTTTCTTTTATCATTTCAATTTATGTGCTTTGCAAATCTTTCTTTCATCATTTCAATTTCTACAATAGAGGCACCGAAATATATTTATTCATATGCTACACCTGAAACTTTACACGATTCATTATAATTTACAAAATGGAGGCAACGACGAAGAGTTAAACAATTATGAATTTTCAAGAGAAACCTTCATTTTCATTGAACACACACATCTCATCAGATTAAAAGCAAAGCAATAAATGCATCATAGAGAAGTAGGAGTGAATTTTCTATGAAATGCAAGTGGAAAATAATGAATAATAAGGCCAAGTGAAAAACAATGAACTATAAGGTCAGAGAGGGTCGTCTTTCGTCCATTAGAACAAATTACCAAGAATGGAAAGGGTAAAATGAAATGCAAGAATAAGAATAGAGAGCACAAAGGGGCAAAGCTACAAGGTTGAACAAAGAAATACTAATGTAAGACTTCTATATTTTTCTGTACAAAAGCAAAAACAAAAACTGATTCAGAAAATTTTCACTCAACAAAACTTATCAAAAGGTATTATTATAAAATCCAAAAAGCTTCCATTCCTTTTGACATAACAATGATGGCATTTTCAGATCATAGAGCACGAACAAAAACATTAACACGTGCAAAACCATAAACAAGCTTCAAATGAGTCTCAATGCAAATTATTCGTAAGTACATATCAAAGAAAGCCAAAATTTGAAGAAATAAAGCAAACATATGAAGAAAGTGGCAAAAAATTCGATTAACAATTATTACCAAGCCAAAATTTGAAAAAGATCGCTAGTATTTGAAGAAAGAAAGCCAACATTTGAAAAAAGAAGTCGAAAATATGAAGAACAATCATCATTTTGTCTAGATGAAGGAAAATCTTTGAAAATACCCGACAGAGCGGTCTTGAGCTTCTTTTCCTTTCTATCCTCTCATATGACCGTGTCTTGGCCTCCAACCAAGGACAAAGGAATCCATGAAACCCGAGAATTATAGGTAGCCAACCTTCAAAGGGGCCATCCCAACGGTGATAATCTATTTAAGGTGCTCAAAATGCAGTCTCGTCTTGTTCCTCCATGATAACTTGGCTATGTCTTTTCTTCATCTTCTCATTCTCAAACAATTGATTTTGCTAGGCACTCGGAAATGATATGGTAGGTATGACAATTAGCTCTTCAACATTAGTAAAGATTGATCTAATGGAACAAACTATCATACCCCACTCAAATTGATAAAAAAAAATAAGGTATATGGTGGTGGGAACAATGCCCAACCAAGTTTGGCTTATAGCACATGGTTGGTGGGTCGATAGTTCACAAATGGATATCACAATATGGCCTGAAATGTGCAAATAGTCGGACCAACGACGAGTTGGTCAGGAATAGATACGACTGCCTCCTTGTTGGTTGTCCCCACCTTAGATTGAGGTATCGAGGAGAATCATTATCGGGTGGCTTCGAAGGAGACTTGAGAATGCCTACATAGGGAACCATGAAAGCCACCAACCTTAGCAACCGATGATACAGTTGTTGATCTAATTGGTTAAGACATGATGATGAATGAGATCAACATCCACCTTGCTCAGATATAGATCCGAGAAAAGTAAATAAGACAAGTTACTAAACTAGTTTGGCATTTCTTACTCAGGGTAAACCGCCTGAAGAATAAGAGGATAAGAGTCGATGGTGCGCGAAGCACATACAAGGCTGACATCCACACGCTATTATTCTCACTTGATTCCCTATTCATCAAAGTAAAAAATCTCATCTGTTGTTATGAAATGGTCATATCACTTTCTCCTAATCCTTCTTTCATAATTTCAAAGTCTATAACGAACGACAACTATGAGTTATGAGCCGTTGGTTATATCAAAATAAATCCCCTTTGATCTCAGTCTGTGGTTCTCTTGTTCGTCAAATCCCGCTCATAATTTCAGAGTCTATAACGAACGACAACTATGAGTTATGAGCCGTTGGTTATATCAAAATAAATCCCCTTTGATCCCAGTCTATGGTTCTCTTGTTCGTCAAAGCACATACAAGGCCGACATCCACACGATATTATTCTCACCTGATTCCCTATTCATCAAAGTAAAAAATCTCATCTGTTGTTATGAAATGGTCATATCACTTTCTCCTAATCCTTCTTTCATAATTTCAGAGTCTATAACGAACGACAACTATGAGTTATGAGCCGTTGGTTATATCAAAATAAATCCCCTTTGATCCCAGTTTGTGGTTCTCTTGTTCGTCAAATCCCGCCCCTCCAAATTGATGGAGGGGACTCAATGTATTAAATAAGTGCAGGACTAAGATCAACTTGGTGCAGAACACACAAAGGATGAAGATCGACATATTAAATGAATACAGGACAGACGGAGATCAACATATTAAATAAATGCAGGACGAAAAATCAAGCCACATGACAAGTCACCACTGCTAAAAACAAACAAATGGCAATATTTAAGATTTTTCTAATTTTAATTTTTTTAAATTATTTTTCACTCTCACAAATTGTCACAATTACCTCTTAAATCAAAACTATTTTGTCACATCTTATATCTTTACTAATAAAAAAAATTAGTCTCATAAAATTTTAAAAATTCATAAAATATTTTTTATTTCAAAATATCATATTGAATAAAATTTTTATTTTTAACAACATAAAACTTTATGAAATATTTTCACTGAAATTAAAAAAAAGTCAAGAATTTTGCGGGAAAAATA
The DNA here is from genome assembly GCA_010110895.2 of Picea sitchensis. Lineage (NCBI taxonomy): Eukaryota > Viridiplantae > Streptophyta > Pinopsida > Pinales > Pinaceae > Picea > Picea sitchensis. The sequence continues at coordinate 9,677 of SNQJ01S0170432.1, forward strand.
AGGGCGTCAACCTCTCTAATATTAAAGGGTTTCCAAGAGCCGGCTAAAATTTTTCCTACATGCACAACATAGCGAAAATTGAAAGCGAGCTAACCTCTAGTAAAGAGTAAAGAACACGAAGTGTATCCAAGCAATGAACTCGAGGGTGAGGAAACCCTCTCCTTCAAACCCTGGTAGGATTGATTTCAATAGAAGAAACAGGAGAAACAAATCTCACAAGAGCCCCTTCAGAATAGTGAGTGGAAAACACGGGAAACAAGCTGGGTTTTGAAACATAACCCAGAGGCTCCTTCGGACTCGATTACCCGAGCGGATTCGATAACGCTCGGTTAAGTGACCTAGGGAAGGATCTCCAACCCGGCCTTATATAACTCCTCTTAACCGGTTGAAGTGAAAACAGTTACTCCTCTTCACTGGGTAGAACCTGGAATTAAACCTACTCCCATAGGGTAGTACTTGAACGACTGACTGCCCATAGGTTAGTTCCGGAACGACTGACTGTCCATAGGTTAGTTCTAAAACGACTGCCCAGTGATGTGTTCATATAACAGCCTACATGGTGTGTTCGTCTTGCGTTAGATAGCTATTCGCGCCCTTTGAGGTACTCCCAACTGAGGTTTTGGTCTCCACAGAAATTAACAATGGCAGACGTGGTTCAATATCGGCTCGAAAAGATGATTCCGGAACTTGACGATCTAGAGAAGAGAGGCCTCTTTAGTAAGCCAGAGATCAGAGAAATTGTGAAGAAAAGAAGGGACTTCGAATATCGCCTGAAGCGTCCAAATCCTATCAAGGAAGATTACCTTCGCTATATTGAATACGAGAAACAACTCGAAGCATTGAGAACGCTGAGGAAGAAGGAGATAGTCAGACACCTGAAGGAAAACAATAAAAAATGGCACTTTTCTCTGTGTGATAAGGCAAGCATAGGGAGGATCCTATATATTTATGGAAAACTAATTTCGAAGTACAAGGGAGATTTGAATCTCTGGTTTCAGTACGCCGAGTATTGCAGAGAACAGGAGAGCCGTCACACAAGAGAGGTCTGTTATTTTTTTCTTTAATTGTGTTTGGCATAGATTGTTTTGGGTTGTTTCACGTGGTATGTTCGATATTTTTATGACACTAAACCCTAAACCCCAAATACTAAACCCTAAACCCTAGTATGAATTCCTGTTGAGTTGAATTTTGTTGGATATAGGGATTAAATGAGCAATCGTTTAATGAGTGAGTTTGGGACCATGTAAATAATTTTTCTTTCAGTGCATTGCTGAAGTTTGTGTGTGAAAATTCATATTGGAAAGATCGGACAACTAATGAATAAATTTGAAACATGCAGGTTCTTGGCAAAGCACTGAGCTTTCATCCAAATGTTCCTGGGCTTTGGATTTACGCTGCAGCTTGGGAGTTTGAACATAACTTGAATGTAAATGCTGCACGTGCTCTTATGCTCAGCGGAATACGTGCTTGCCCCAAGTCAGAGATACTTTGGTTAGAGTATTTCCGCATGGAACTTACTTTTGTTAGCAAATTGAGAGCTCGAAAAATAGCTCTTGGACTTGACAAAGTCTCATCTTTGAATGAGGAGGAAGAGGAGAAAACATGGAAAGAAGAGAATAGTGATCTATTTATGCCACTGAATGGAGAGAAGCTCGATGATGGAGGGACTGTGGAAAATGAGAATGATGAATCAGAAACTAATGCAGATGTGATTGCCATAAGGGAGCTGGGTTTCAAGATGGCTTATGCTATTTTTAATAAAGCAATTGACGCCATTCCATCTAGTCTCAGATTTCGTCAGCTGTTTGTTGAAATGCTAGACAGTCTTGAAGTTGAAAAAGCAACTATCTTAGAGGATGAAATATGCAGATCTATGCTGAAGGAATTTTCAAGCGATGAATGTTGTTGGGACTGGTTAGCAAGGCGACATCTTAAAAAATTCCAGCGGGGAAAACATATAGGGAAAGAAAAGGTTGTGGCAGGATTGAATAAAACAATTCAGGTTAGTTGTGCATCAGAATATTTTTATTTATTTGCATGTCAGTGTTTTCACACTTTATTTGCATACAATGCAATTACTTTGTAATGATAATATTCAAGTGCTTTTAAATTGCATTTATATTTTTCCATAACAACTTGTTGATTATTAGTTAGAACTAATGCTAGTGATAAAGCGTGATCTAAAATAGACGCAGCAATGACATGATGAATAGTATCACCTTTCAATCTCCACTCTATTACCCATATATGGTCTTCCTATGAATTCTGTGTCTGCACTTTGAGCTTGAGTAAATTATTGATTGACTAATTAAATTTGAATTTTGAAGCAACATTTCAAAGAACATGGCTGTTGAAAATCCCCACTCATCATAAATGCTGTTTCTATTAGAATCTCCTCTATCATTATTCCAAGGGTCATTTTGGATGGGCAGACACATCTTGGGGAAACCTGCCAGGCACATCCTCTCATTTTGAAGATGGTAAGTGGGGTGAACTGGATTCTGCAGAAGCTCGAGGCTTTGTCAATACATGGGCTCAAGACTGTTACAACAACATATTCATTAAGAGCTCAACATGTCACTTGTGGGAATTGAACCTGAGTGGGGAGGATAACACTGCTTCCCACAACCACCTGGGCTATACCCAATTGGTAGGATGGGTCGATATTTGTTTTTGATGAGGATAAATTAATGTTTAATGAATAAAATAAAAATACAGGTAAGAAATTTCCCAAGGACTTGTCAAGCTACTGTAAGGATGATTAAAATCATTTTGTTGGACACATGAATTAGGATAAGCATGTAGTGCATTTATTAATCAATATGATACATGTATAAATACATAGATGTGATCTTGGGATTCATCATCCAAAGTCTCTTGGACTCCTGATTACCGTTACATTATCACTTGACCTTTCACATTGCATCAAGTGAGGAACACCATAACCCTAAGCTGATTAGGTTTCCAACATTCCCCCCCTTAATCCGAAGAGGTGTATGTGAGTCCAAGAAGAGCGCTGAAATCTGAAAGTGGGCAGCTGAAATCTAGAAGTGTGCAGTTGCTGATGGTTGAATGTGCTCTCTAAATTGGGTGGTTTTGGGATGACCACCAACTGAATGGTGATGGTGGTTTAAGGAAGACCACAAACCAATCTGGTGGTTTAAGGATGACCATAAACTCTGGAACCCTATTCTAGGTTCAATGGTTACCGAAACATTTCCTAAGTTAGCTAGAAGTTGAAGCTAATGTCTTCTGCTAATTGGAAGTGCTCTCGAATGTAGGTTTAAAGATGACCATAAACTGTTTTTTAGCAGAAGTTGGAAGTCTTCTACCAAGTGGAGGTTTAAGGAAAACCACAAACCGTTGTCTAGCAAAAGATGAAAGTCTTCTACTAAGTTGTGGTTTAAGGGAAAACACAAACCAATCACGCTCGCTTGTTACTGCTCGATTGATAAGACTTCGAAACTGGAAGCCTGACTGTCAATCACTAATGTTGTTCCCCCCTGTCAGGTACAAGTTGAGAAGATGCAAATCTGTCCACTGCAAGATGTGTCAATACTCAAGAATGAATTCGTCAGTATGACTGACATATCTTCTTGACTATTGATGACCATCGCCAAGAAGCCATCCACCCATAGTGGTTCTTTACTCTTGCAGGTTTCTTGCTGTAAGAACATTTGTTTGAAGGATGATTCTTCTTTCCACAATGCTCGCAAGGATGAAGATCGAAACACTGATCTTCCATGTGGCCAACTCGCTGACAATGTTGGCATATCAGAATCTGCTCTTGAATTGGAGCAGGTGAATGTGAACCATCTTGTAGCAATCCAATGCTCTGGAACTAGATTGATTTGGGGTAATCCGGATCATGAAGGTGACATCCTTTTCATATCCGATACCGGTTATGTGCTTGTTGTGCTTGATTTCTTCCCAAGGTTTGATGATTGGCTTGGAAAAAGGAAGCTGAACTTTAACTGCACTTGAATTTGGAGTTGGCTCACTGAGTTGCTCCTGTGGCTATTGGTTTGAATCAACATCGTCATCTTCATCATCTTCAAATATAGGGTTCTGAACAAGGATTAGTTCAAAATGTTGTTGAAGATTCTTTTGCTCAAGTGCATTGTGAAGAAGTCGAGTCTGAGTTTGCAAAAATCTTGCTTTGGCTTGCGAAACTTGCAAGCATGTTACAACAGACTGCAAAGTGGTTTTGTCAATGGTGACTATATTATCCATAAAAGAGAGGATTAGAGTGTTCAATAACTCTAACAGCTCCTCAACTCGGGCCATAGCTCACAAACCTCACAAGGTTTCTTGCAACTCCACCTTGACTTTACAATGTGAACTCAACTATGCAGACAACAAATGAAGGGTGTCTGCGTCCACTGAGAATGCACTCGTTTATTGAAAAACACAAGTAAACTTATGCAAGTATACCTGATTCTAGAGTTGAAATGTTCGTCAGAGTTGATCTCCAATGACACAAATCTAGTTGTGTTGTTCAGGAACAGACCAAAAGGAGATGGGGATGGTGTATCTTCCCATAGTAATCGCAATGTCATCAATGCAACGCGACCAAAAGTTCAATCTTCTCGTAGCGTGAGATATTATGAGTCTTTCGATTCCTAAAACTAATCTACTCGAACAAGTTGGTCTTCCTCAAGCACCATAGTGGATTAAGCTCCATACTCCAACGTTTCTATCAATATTCAAACATTTCTATAAATAATGACAAAGACTCGGCCAAGAGAAAAATTTCGAAGCCAGAAACCCTATAGTTCATTTTCTCAGTTTTCGGCGAAAGGGTTCGATAACTAATCCTCAAAGAGTTTGTGAGCGATGAGAATGGGCCTGACCTAGGGCATGAAACCCAATCAAGCCGGTTGTGAAGGTTCTATAAGCTGGCCTGAAACATCAATTCCGATAAGATTTCTCGAAAATGAGAAAATATGTTCCAGTGCTTCTTCAAATTCTAGACAAACCAATGTGGAGACTTCCAACACAGATGAAGGCGATGCTACCAACCAAGCGTCTGAATTTTCCTCTGAATGCATGAGAAAAACTCTGAAACAAACAACAACAATATCAATTGGCTTACCATTCACTCAATTCCCAATTCTGTTCATATCAGAGCCTGTAAGAAACGTCGCAAGTTTTGCCCAAAATGAGGCGGATATAAATGCTCAAATCCACAGATGATGAGTTGGCCGAGGTCGGGAAGATAGAATGCAATGCCAAACACTTGTATCGCTGGATTTACCACTGTTCTATAGTGAATGAGCGTCTTAAAATATCGGGCCTGTAATTTGTTAGGCAAGGGTTCGTATGGTGATTGAACGTCTCAAAATATCATATATTCTCACTGGACCGATCAAGTTGCCATGGGACCGGTCTCTCTATCCTTGTCTTGTCCTTTGCAATTGCAGTCGGAGGCTCCTTGGAATGCTCTATTGTTCTGGTTTATGGATCTTCGTGGTGACCTCAAGGCAAGACGAAGATGCCAAATGAGTTCGGTTAGCTGCCGTCATTGAAACAGTTTGAATTAGGTGCAGGCTGTCCAATTGATTGCCAGCCACAAAATGGATTCCAATAGTGAGCTTGATAATGCCTACGTCAATCGAAAACATAATCCTTCTATCTCTTCGTGACGTCCCGCTGGACATGCATGAGGTGGGTCATCGATGCGCTGCATAAGCCCGATTCTATTAGTTAGTAAGAATGCTTTAAGCCAGGGTTTCAAAGGTCTCAAGCATCGTGCAGGGCTTGAATAATACATGCCAAGAAGAGAAAACCCGCTAATGAGAGAGATGCAATGTTGGCGAAAGACCTTTGATACATAAAAATCAAGCATACACAAATGGTATTATGGTCTGCAGGTTTGCGAATTGTCCTCAAACATTAGTGGAGCAATGGACATACGAAAAGTGGCGCCCATGAAGTTCTCAATACGTAGTAAGAGAATTTGCCATCAATAATAATAACTCGAAATCGAACCCTAGCTATATACATAGCAAAGTCTTCATCCGATGTAGCAAGTCTTCACCTTTGCAAATCTACAATCGATTCCCATAGACGACACCATTACTCTTACAACAGTCTTGGTGGAATCTCAACACTCGGCACACACGGTGATTCAACATGTATGGTTCAACAATAACAGTTCTTCTCACATGGTTGTTTTAACAGTCAACGAAATTAGGGTTTCATGTTGAAATAATGGCACCTGTACAAATTAGGGTTACACGAGTGAGGTGCAGTGACGGGCAAAGAGGACGTAGGGTTTGCGAGTATTGCATGATGAGCTGAATGATGCAGACTGAAAAGGAATCAATCAGACTGCTAGAGGGCAGAGGAGCCACCAGAGAATGCAGAAGGAGGCGTTTCTGTACACTGGGGGAGAGAAAACGTCGAGACAGTTGGACAGACTTGCAGGAGCGCAGATTGGCAGGCATAGGTCAGATGCGTTTCACCCCAGAGGAAGGGAAATGCTCAGCTATGGATGACTACCATAAGCCCTAAGAACTATGGGGCTCTGATACCACTGTTGGACACATGAATTAGGATAAGCATGCAGTGCATTTATTAATCAATATGATACATGTATAAATACATAGATGTGACCTTTTGATTCATCGTCCAAGGTCTTTTGGACTCCTGATTACCGTTACATTATCACTTGACCTTTCGCATTCCGTCAAGTGAGGAACACCATAACCCTAAGCAGATTAGGTTTCCAGCACATTTAATGGCCGAAATGAGTGAATTCTATCTTCATCTTCATATTTCATTCAATAAATGTATTCTCCCATTCTAAACAGCAAAGCAAAGCTTAAACACTGTTTTCTCTATTCTCTTAGTTGTCTTGTATGTTAATCCTGTACAAACATGTATGTTTGTATGTATGAGAAAAAAGACAAATAGACAAAAGAAAACCTGACAATCAAAGAAAGGAAACTGAAAAGCTTGCAAAGGAAACTCAACAGCTGTAAGAAAGAAGCCCAAAAGTCAGATTGGCAGAAAATACAATATGGAAGGAGGACATCATGCAAAGAAGATAACTGATACTATAAAGTCTTATTTGACAGCCAAGTAGGCTGCTAGTTGGCACCTCATTATTGTTAGTTTTTTAACCTTTGATTGCTCAGCTAGTATTCTCCAGCAGTAATGGTGCTCCAGCTGGACTGTTTTCGGTTCCTGTGCGCAGAAGCAGAGAGAGAATAGTTTGTAGAGTGAAGTAAAGGAGGTGCACAGCAGTTATCTAGGACAGCTATGGAGATGGCGGCAAGCATGTAGAGTTTTCTTTTGCATGCATCATCTAATATTTCCAGAATTATACTGCTGTTCAGATTTAGCTTTCAATTAACTAGATCTTTGCATTCATCATCTAAAGGGCACAGATCCCTAGGTAGTTAGGGCTTTTGGATAAGGATCCAAGTGAGGATGCAGAGCCCAAGGGGGATTGTGCATGCATACTTGCCACAGTCATCCTCCATTTGGGGTGCACTATCTTTGGCATTGCTATTCATGCAGGAGGGTGTACTCGTTGAATAGATTAGCATTAGGGTTTGACTCTGTCAGTTAGGGGAACTTCATGCATGAGTCCAGATACATTGTATCTTCCCTTATCTCTTGTTCTATAAAAGCAATGAAGGATGCACCACTGTGTTGGTTGGTGAGTATGCCTTGAGCTATAGCATTAGAATTTATTGTTTACCAGATTTAATAAAAACAGTTATGCAGATTTGAGAGCTTTGCTTTTCCATGTATTTCCTGTTAGTCTTTCCAGCAGCATGTGTTTGTAAATTAGCGTATTCAAAGATTTCTGTTCTGATAGGGTTTCAGTTTTAAAGTTATCTAGTGTTTAGTTATTCTTTGAGTGCATAATCTGCTTACCATAGTTGGAGAAATTTCAACAATTATTGACATTTACATGAACCTATCACTTGGGCAGATTGAGAATCCTTTAGTAATCATTGATTGTATTTGCTTGTTTAGAAGGGAAATTTGTTTCTGAAGATTATATATAGTTTTTCCTTTTTATGCCCAAGAATATACACAAGATGAATTTTCTGTTCTGCTCTTTTCTTTTTGTTTGAGGGGGAGGGGAGGGGAACAGACATTGATGCAAAAAATGCCACTTGTATTTTTTTTGGGAAAACTTATATTATATCCTTCTTGCTCAAAGTGGGCAAAGGCTTGACTATCATGTTTTTTGCCTTACTACTCAAATGAATTAGAGTGTAATAATTTCCATTCTAATCTGAAGTAATTTAGCATGTCTTTTTGCAGGTTTATAAAGATGCTCTGAAAATGTTTAGTCCGCAAAATATTATGCCTTTTGCCTTAACTTTTCAAATGAATTGGTGGATAATAATTTCCATTATAATCTGAAGTAATCTAGCATGTTTATTTGCAGGTTTATGAAGATGCCTTGAAAACTGTTCCGTCTGCAAAAATGTATGGATATTATGCTCAGTTTTTGCAGGACCTTATAGATCTTGATAAATCTGAATCTGTGGATGGCCTGTATTTTATTAGGAAATTTGTGTCCAATATAGAAGAAATTATGACAAACTTGCCCAAGCTTTATGAAAGGGCTGCATGCTCTGGATGTTCAAATGAAGATCTTGCAGAGCAGCATGTTTCCTTCCTCTTGAAAGTGGGAGATGTTGAAGCAGCAAGGAAGTTAGCAACAAAATTTTGCATGGGTGAGTTTTCAAAGGCAGTGAAATTATGGGTTTTAAGGATGTCGCTGGAAATAAAGTCAGCAATGATGAAGTCAGAAACAATGAGCAAGGCTGATTTGCACTACTTGTTTAAACTTTTCAAACAAACTTTGATGGGAATGCCAGTTTCAGATGCTCATGACTTATGGCACATGGTAAGAGGCCTTTCATTGGTATCATTCCAAGCATTTCATTCTTATATGCTGTTGGCGTCCTAAATAAAGTTTATACTATTGCATGTATGTTTTAGATGCCACTTGTAGGGATTCTTTAATGAAAAATATGTAGCTTTAACTACAATTTCTAGTGGCATATATATGCCCTTGTGCTGTTGATTGACATTTCGTTTGTATGGTTCAAATACCTCGAACAAGTAGATGGTTAGAATTTCCTTCTGTATGGCAGATATATCCCTTTGGGCGTATTTTTTGTAGATTTGTTTTTCTTCCTTTTTTCCACGTGTCCTTTAGAATGTACTGTAATATTCTCACAGCCTTGCGTTTTGGGGGTATAATCTGAATTCTAAATGTGATATCCTATTCTGATTTGAGTTATTTCCATTTAGTAATTAGTCAGTTTCTATACTCCTTTCAGTTCCCATTTTCATTGAGCATGACTTTCACCAAAAATTGTTGGAACTTTCTAACATTGCTTTCTTCTTGAAGAAATTCACAGTAGGGTTCCCTAAGGTTGTTTTTTATGAGGTTTCTTATTTAGTTATGCTTATGCGTGCACACACACATATATTGTTTTCCAAAGGAAAATTTATAACTTTATATTATTGAGATGAAAAACAAGGTTATGTTCAGCATGTGCTGAAGCATCAGAAAAAATATAGTCTACTAAACAGTCCGAAAGTTCAGCCAATAGTAACTAATCTATCTCTTTGTCAAAAAGGAGGTGCTTTCATCGTTGGATACAATGAAACATATTGCAAAAAATGACACTTGCTTTCATATCTGATCTAAAAAGCATTAAGAGAAACAAGAAGAAATTTGCTAACTGGGCCCGTAGGCTATTTTCATTCAAGTAATTGTAACCTATTTGGCTTGATACAGCTGCTTTGGATAATCCATCAGCTTCAGAATGGTATTCTTGATAAACATGTTTGAAACTTATTACCTCAAAGAACTCAGCAGCATTGAGTATCTGGTCCAGTAAGGGCTTAAGAGTGAGGTTCTGCAGTCTAAAAGTCTCTTGAACCCATTCAATAACCAGCTTGGAGTCACCCATGTCTTTGAAAATGTTGCAAAGTTTTTCCCATGGCCAATTTCAGAATGTTTAGGACTGCATGCATTCCAGCTCAGTGATTTGTTCCACGCCCTAGGGATAACTTGAATGAGAAGGGTGATCCATCAGATAAATACAAGACACCTCCAGCACCACTCGGACCTGGATTGCCTTGGCTGTCTCCTTCAAAATAACCCCAAGCATAGATGATCCATCAAATAAATACAAGACACCTCCAGCACCATATGGACCTGCGTTTCCTTGGCTGGCTCCATCAAAATAACCCCAAGCATATGATTTATCTACCGTTGGAGGATTGGGTATTTGGGAAGGCTTCTGAACAGTGGTTTGGTTCATGTCCTGATAAATATATTTAATGCTATGGATGGACTTCCAGTGGAGAGAAAGATTTACCCTGAAACAATATTGCATTTTGGGTGATCCATAATGCCCCAACAACAACACATAGGAGGGCTTTATGTTCTGCCAAAGCAGGATCTCTCATCCAATTCCTTCAGCTTTCATCCAATGTGTTTCCATTTGTAATGATCCTTTAAAAAAAATATAACCAAGAATATGATAGAAATGCTCTTTTATTCATTAAATCATAAAACCCTTAAGGTAGGGAAACATCATACAATAATCCTTTTATTGAAGGCTAAACGTTTGTTCACTTGCCTCTTCGAAGGGGCAACCTCCAAATGAGCAATGCTCCAATATAATAACAATCCTCGACATCTCATAAGGATGACTCCATCTTTATTTATATTTATCTAACAAATCCTAACCACTATTGGCCTCTACATTAATGAATAGGCCATATTACATTTATTGCATTATAACTACCTAGCAGGCCTTATTTAATAACTAACATAGTGGACCTAGTCCACATTAATTTAAATGGCCACCATACCTATACTATTTTTAACTCTAATGGGTTCTTCGCCCCCCATTACATCACTAAGGAAGATCCCACCACTCCATCCCACTTTGAGAAGTGTTGTCCTCAAATCCTGTACCTAGTATGTACGCCCATAATCTAGG
>SNQJ01S0170434.1:0-20610 GCA_010110895.2 Picea sitchensis
ATTGAATTGATATATAAAGGAATTACATGCATGGAAATGCTTCATAAATAACGAAGCGACTAACAGCTCACTCAGTGATGAAAACAAGAAACCAACTAATTGACAGTTAACTAAACTAATCAAAGAAGAGATTTGCTCAATCAAAGGAGCAAATCGCGGAGCAAATCATGGAGCAAATCGCGGAGCAAATTATGGAGCAAATCGCTCAACTTATTTGTCTAACACTCCCAAGACGATATAATATCCTCCTCGTGTTCACTAATCTCCACCCAAACACATAGTTATTCCTCCCCCGTTCACAGATCTCCCAAAACAATAGAATATCCTCCTCCTATTCACAAATCTCCACCCAACCACATAGTGATTCATCCTCCCGTTCACAGATCTCCTCCCAAGATGATAGAATATCCTCCTCCTATTCACAAATCTCCAACCAACAAGACAGTGATTCATCCTCCCATTCACATATCTCCTCCCAAGACGATATAATATCCTCCTCCTGTTCACAAATCTCCTCCCAAGCCTATCGTATTTTCTTCTATTCACAAATCTCCTCCCAAGCCTATTATATTTTCTGTTAGAATTTTCAATGCGGAAAACACAATTGTCAATGATAATTAACAATCATAATTGGATTTTATTATTGCTATGACTGGACCAGTGATTGTAATACTCATTTCTCCATAATTTCCACCTTCATCTCTCTTGGAGCAAAACCGCCCATAAAAAAACTAAAATATATCTTCTTCAGGTTTCCATAGCAGAGTCTTGACCAATGGCTAGATAGCAACAATATTATTGCACGATAGTGTTATCCTTTATTGCAGGTTTTTCTTCTCAAAATTCGCGGACGAACAACAATTTACAGTCTCATCTTTTAAAAACCTTCTTCCTCCGCCTCGAGGGTTAGCATCTTATGTTTCATGGATGGTTTCTTCGAGTTTACTCCGCCTCGAGGGTTAGCATCTTATGTTTCATGGATGGTTTCTTCGAGTTTATGGGCATTATTTTAAATCTTGTGAGCATTCCTTTAAATTTCATGGGTGTCTGGACAATTTCGTGGCGGTTTTCTCTTACATTTGGTGGGCACCTCGCTGAATTTCGTGAGCAACTTGCTTTTGCCAGATCAAGGGCGGTTTTACAAAATTCGTCTGCATCTACAAAATTCCATGGGCATTCTCCTCAAAATCCGTTGGTGGATTCAAATTCGTGGGCAGCCATCAGCTTCGCGTGGGGGGAAACTCGAAATTCGTGGGTGTCTACAACTTCGTGGGTGCTTTTCTTTGCCTAATCGCGGGCGTATGCAAGATGGAGAGCGAATGGAGATTGATTGTATATGCAGCGAAAAAACAAAACCCTAAAATGGAGAGTGGCCGTATCGATTTATGAATAAACCAGGTGTATTTTCGCTGGTAAAAAAAAACGAGTTCCAGGTTTTCTGTGAACTGAGAGTTGTAACTTATGCCCATCGGAGGCCATGTCTCCAACGTCTCCGAGTGCGATCGGCAAAGTTTCCTTCAACTTCACCGATTGTATTCGGAGATGTTGAAATTAATTTGTCGAGGGCTTTGGCAATGTTTCTCCCAAGTCTTCCGATCGGCAAAGTTCTATTTAATGTCTCCGATGAGATTAAGACGACTTTATGTTGATTTTGCAAATGGTTGTCTTTTGGTTATATAAAAAGATTTTTATTTAACCTTCATTTTCTTTTCTTTCGAAAACTTTAAATTCACACCAAATGGAATCACATTTGAAATGGTATAAACTCAACATTGAAATCAAATAGAGTTTATCAATTTGGAGGGAAAGGCGATAAAGCCAATTTGCAAACCTCTTCCCGCTGAAAAAACTTTTCTAACTTTATCATACTTAGTTGGATTGGAGCACCGTCTTTTGTGCTATGAAGAACGTGGAGATGTGCTCCACGATCTATGTAGGAGCATCGCTCCACCTCAATAACGCCCCAGCATTCCAGCACATCACCTCAATAATGCGCTAGCATTCCAGCACATCAGCGTGCATTTTAAAGAGGGAGAGGCATTAATCCTCCCATTTTAAAATTTGAAATATAATTCTATACAGATTCATGTTGTAAGCATGAGTGAAAACCAAGCCATATCTCTGAACAGAAAGAAGATAAGGTCGCCTTTAATGGCTGACAGGTTAATCGCTCTAGGTTCAATTCAGACTAGACGGCCATTTATGAAAACTTCAATGTAATAGATGAGGTTATGTGAGACGGGACGAGATTATAGAGCCCTCTTTTGTAAGGAGATCTGACATAGATTTCATGATGAGAGTTAGGAGACTTGAGAGAGAGATCTCAGGTAGAGGGGTCTCAGAAGCAGAACTCAGGATAGAGTTAGAATAGGAGAGAAGTGGGACTTTGTTACCGTCGTTTTTTTGTAAAACATCTGTATAGAGATAATAGAAAAACAATTTTTCATGCATATGGTGTGTTTATGTATTTGCGTTTATTGTTATGTTTTTATGTCATTCATGTTGTGAATGTGTGAACTGATGAAGTATTGAATGAGTTTCACTTGTTTCTCTCATTTTGAGTTTTCGAGTGCAAGGAGTGCACATAGTTCGAAAAGAGTGCATTGACAGAGGTGAGTTAACCTCAGGAAAATCTTAGGAGAGATAATGTTGAACCTTCATAAGTAGAAGTGCAAGGAGTGCACCGAAAGAACTCTTTGTTGAGATCAGAGAGAACCGGAATTACTGAGAACTCTGTAAAGCTCTATCAGGCAGGCATTGAGCGGGTGCAAGTGTGCACTAAGTGAACTCTGTGTTGAGTTCAGGAAAGAGACAGAGTTACTGAACACTCTGTAAGAAGCTCTGCAAGGTGTACATCGAGCAAGGGGAACGCCAGGAAGACGAGAAGAATTTATTTTCAAGAAATCCTTAGGATCTAATTTTGACAAAATCCCAGAAATGCAAGGAGTGTGTGAGAGATCGAAATCTTCAAGGAAATAAAGATCATAAGGAATAACACAAGGATTGTGTAGGTGAAAGATGCATTCTAAGTCTAAAAGATGAGAAGAGATAACGCTTTCAGAAGCACAAGAAAGAGCCAAGATAGTCAGGTTCGCAAGAGAAAGTCTAAAGGTCGAAGCTTTTGAACATTTGCAAAATATTCCAAGTCGGAAGAAATCAAAAGCTCAGGAGGAGGAGAAACAACAACCGTCTGCTTGGTTGTGGAGAGAATCATGGACCGTTAGATCAGTGTCCAGTGACATAAGGAAGGATAGAGGAAGAACAAATCCCATCTGTTGGATCGGAGCATAGAGGATTAGTCGTCGTCTGATCACAAGAAGGTGCACAAGATTTAGCGTTGTGTATACGCAGGAGACCAGACTTGCAAAAGTCCCGAAGTCATTTGGGACTATCCATACTTTGGGACCGTCCATAATTTGGGAGGATGCATGGCAGAAATCCATCATGTTCGGGGGGAATACACTCCGCGATGAACAAGCATACAAAAGGTTGAAACAACCAGAACCCAAAGAGTCGAAGAGTTGAGAGTCTTCGACCTCAGAGGGGACACTTGTCACCCGATCACGAGCTATGCAGAAATTTACATTGGAGTTTCAGTTTGAGAATTGAAACTATCGAATCGCAAATGCCCGAAGGGAATCTGAGTCGTCAGATCTAGAAAGGGGACAGGTGGTGAAAGATCGTGAATTCGAGGTGAAGTAACTCTGGGAGAATGTGAAGGAGAAAGGTTTGACATCGTTGAAGCCTGAACAACCGAAGAGAATGATAGTCGTCGATCTGGAAGAGGACAGGTGTCACCAGATTGTGGACTTCGGATGATTTTACTCTGGGGTTTGTATGGAAAGAAGTTTCAGAGAGTTCCAAAGCACTGAAGGCTGAAATGATTAAGTGTCGTTGATCCCAAAGGAAAACATGGGTCATTTATCTACGAAAGGATGCATGGATGACATATATTCACTCCCTTAGACAATCATTGAACAACCGTTGAATCAAGAGAGGACAGGTGTCAGAAGATCTAATGCTCTAGAATATTTCACTTCGGAGATTTATGGTAGTTGAGATTTGAAATCGCCGAAGGCTGAAGTCCCGGAAACGACGAGAGTCATTGATGAGAAGGTGGACACATGGCGTCAAATCTGAGACTCCAGAGAAAAGCAGAGGAGAAAAGGTCTGAAGACTCGAAGGAGGATTTTGACCATTGATCGAGAAGGAGGTCGCAAGACCGTATCTCTTAGTTGAAAGGTCAAACATCCGAGGTAGGAACATGGCCGTTGATTTAGAAAGAAAGGTGTCAGCATATCATTAACTCCATAAGACTGAAGTACAGAGGAAAGCAAGGTTTTATATTTCAAACACCTGAAGTCTAGAATCGCAAAGAGATTTGGTCCGTAGATTTGAAGAGGGAAGATCTGAACTGTCAATCTAGAGGTATCGTCGAGATAGGGAGATCAAAGGTTCCACAATAATGTGGGGATTGGAGGTGCATGAGATTTAACAAGAAGTCACGAGGTCATGTGAGGATGTCGTCCAAGGTCACATTCGAAGAAGGATCTTAGCAAAGGGAGCTTTTGGAGGTTGAGAATCGAGATTCCAAAAGGCTAGGCTCACGGAGGCTATCCTGACTATATATTCAAGGAGGTAGGTGGTAGTAGATCTTCCACTCCGGAATATTTTCATATAGAGGAGAGAGAAGTTTTAAAGTCAAAACTCTTGAAGCCCGAAAGGAAAAATCAATGACAGTCGTTGATCTAGAGGGGAGTTATGTAGTGACAGATCACGGTGATCTGAGATCGTGCATAGATGGTAAGAAAGGAGATTCGATAGCAGTCATTAATCATGAGGAAGCACCAAGATCCAAGAGATCGACGGACAGGAAGGATTATGGGGCCAAAAATTCTATGGAGGATAATTATTCCAGAGCGGCCCACAATTGGAACCACGATATTCGTAAATGGATACGTGGCAGCACAAGGAGGATTGTGGGGCAAAAAGTGGGTTGGTTTGAAACCACTCTTGCCCACGCCCGCAATCGTGCATTATCACAAGGACACGACCTAGGGTCATATGAAGGAGGGGATAACACCAAAGGGGCTTATGCCTGAAACTAGTGTTTTGGGAGCATGTGGAAACTAGCCCATGGGTCTTTCGGGACCTGCATATAGGGAACAAAGAGGGGCCTGTGTATATTTGATTTGGGTTCAACCAGGAGCCCGAAGAGTTGATTCGACTCAGAATAAGGAAATATCCTAGACGGAGAGGTCGTAGAACCCCATGAGGGTAGGGGGATTGCATTAAGTGGTATTAGAGCATAGATTGTTTTTTTTGTAGCGCAGAGGATAGAAAGGATATACTCTAATACACACCATCAGGTGGTATCAGAGAAGATACTTTTTTCTGTAGATTTTAGGCAAAAGGAGACATAGTTGATTCTCGTCTGTAGATTTTGGGCAAAAGAGAAAGAGGAGAAAGCCATAATTTTTCTTGTAGAGAAAAGACAAAGGAGAGATGGTGAAAGGAGATAACCTAATAACATCAGGTGGTATCACAAACATAAATTTGCCTGTAGACAACAGGTGAAAGGAAGGAAGAGTGTTTATGCTCTGTAAGAAGGTTTTTGCACATGCAAAGCTGCAACAAAAATTTAAATAACAAGGTGACCTATGAGATAAGATGGAGATGCTCCCAGATGTAGAGTAATCCATATATTTTCTAGGAGGGCAGGTAGAAGGTGAAAATTTCTACTAAGGCCATGAGTGTGGTTGAAGAGAATAATGCATGAAGAAATGCAATCCAAAGATCGATCTAGAACTGAATGAGATAAGAGCAAGGATGGAGCAACTGACATTAAAAATGCAGTAAACTGCTAAAGCGCATTGGGTGTATGAGTGGCAAGTGAAAAAGAAGGTGAAGTGGCCAATCAAGAGATTGTTGGCTAGAGGAAAACAACTATTAAAGAGGTGGATGAGGTATGTCAAAAGCCTCAAAGATGAAAAGGAAGTGGTTCAAATCTATGAGCCAAAAGCTGGAAGGAACCTCAGTGATGAGGAGGAGGTGAGATCAGATAAAGACCTCAAAAACTGCCAGGAGAGAAGAGATGGATTTTCATATTGCCAGGTGGGAAATGAAATGAGATCATTGGAGGATCTCATAGACTGTCAGGAGGATAGAAGTGGAAATTCATATTTCCAAGTGGGAAATGATATTTGATTAGTAGAGGATCTCAAAAACTTCCAGGTGGGAAGAAATGGAATTCTAGGTTGCCAGGTGGGCAATAGAAAGAGATCAGTGGAAGGTCTCGTGTACTGCCAAGGGAACAATGTGGAAAGTTCAAATTGGCATATGCGAAATGATATGGGATCGATTGATCTCATATAATGTCAGGTGTGCAGGAGAGAAATCCCAAATTTCTAGGTGGGAAGGGGGAAATAAACGAGACTGTCTGAAAGTCTCAGGAGCTCAGAAGTAAGTTCATGTCAGCAAGGAGTGTTGATAGATGAGGATTCATGTTGATTTGTATACCATGTGAATGAAGATGATGAGAAGTTAAATACTCTCACAATCCAAGTGGAGGATCAAAGGAGCATTCTGATTATTGGGGGAATTCAGATATTCCTACTAGATAGCTTTGTTGAGACCACAACGTCTGTTGCAGATGCAATAGAAGAAGGCCATACAATGGTGACTATCATGGTGAAGGAGCATATATCAAAAGTTGCCCAAGGAAAAGAGGAATAAATGGAGCAGCCACTGATGTCTACCCCAACAGAAGAAGAGGAGAATTCAGAAGAATGGCTCAAATGTTTGAGCCAAGAAGCTAAAACAGAGATGACTGCAGCACTGGACCTTGCAGTAGAAAGATAACCATACAACATAGACCTTGTTGATTTGTATGCAGAATTGGTATACCTAGAGATAAGGGTAATGGTGAAAATATTTCACATCCGACATGTCAAGTTGGAGGCATATGGAGGAGCATACCAACCAGAGGAGTAGTCGGAAGAAGTTGGAGATCTTCCAACACAAAAGAAGATGACAAAAATCAAGATGTCAGAGAAGGAAGAAGTTGAGCAGCATCTCGATGATGAGATTGTAGGGCTGGAGTTTGCAGTAGGGTGGCAAGATAATGCCACAAAAGAAGAAGAAAATCATATGGGGGGTCAAGATGATCTACCCACTGATAAGGAAGTGCAGTCGAGAAGACTTCATAAGGAGAAGCATCCATTGGAGCAGCTGGACAGGGTGATAGAGGAGATCAGTTAGCTAATGTTGAGGTCAACAGAAGTAGTCAGTAAAGGGGAGATGAACAAAAGAGATCCTTCCATAGTAGCAGGAAAGAAACAAAAGAAGAAACAACAACAATAACAACAATAGCGACATATCTAGGGAGGAGCAGGAGGACAACTCCAAGGAAGAGTTTAGGATCTAGGAGGATTTCAACACTACAGAAGTGGAGCTCATGAGAGGGAGCTCATGTTTTTCCCAATAGTGGAGTATGATGAAGGATCATCTCTCCACCTCATCAAGGCACCATCATTCCAAGACATCAATGCACATTTCAGAGAGGGAGAAGCATTAATCCTCCCATTTTTAAATTTGAAATACAATCCTATACAGATTCATGTTGTAATATTGAGTGAAAACCAAGCCATATATTTGAACAGACAGAAGATAAGGTCACCTTTAATGGCTGACAGGTTGATGGCTCTAGGTTCAATTCAGTCTAGATGGCCATTTATGAAAAATTCAATGTAATAGACGAGGTTATGGGAGAGAGGACGAGCTCGGAGAGCCCTCTTTTGTAAGGAGATCTAGCATCAGATTTCTTGATGAGAGCTAGGAGACTTGAAAGAGATATCTCGGGTGGAGGGGTCTCAGAAGAAGATCTCAGAATAGAGTTAGAATAGGGGAGAACAGGGACTTCGTTATAGTCCAGTTTTTGTAAAACATCTCTATAGACACACAAAGATAATAGAAAAGTAGTTTTTCCTGCATATGGTGTGTTTATGGATTTGTGTTTATTGTTACGTTTTTATTTTGTTCATGTTGTGGATGCGTGAACTGATGAAGTATTGAATGAGTTTCAATTGTTTCTCTCATTTTGAGTTTCCAAGTGCAAGGAGTGCAAACATTCCGCAAAGAGTGCATTGACAGAGGTGATTTAACCTCAGGAAAATCTCAAGTGAGATACCGTTGAACCTTCATTAGTAGAAGTGAAAGGAGTGCACTGGAGGAACTCTTTGTCGAGTTCAAAGAGAACCAGAGTTACTGAGACCTATGTAAATATCTACTAGGTAGGCATTGAGCAGGTGCAAGTGTGCACTAAGGGAAATCTATGTTCAGTTCAGGAAATAGATAGATTTAATGAACACTCTGTAAGGCGAAGCTCTACAAGGTGTGCATCGAGCAAGGGGAACGCCAGGAGGGCGAGAAGAATTTATTTTCAAGAAATCCTTCGGATATGAGTTTGATGAAATCCCAGAAAGGAAAGGAGTGAATGTTAGATTGAAATCTTCGAGGAAATCAAGCTCATAAGGAATAATGCAAGGAGTGCGTAGGTGACATATGCATTCTAAGTCCAAAATCTCAGAAGAGGTAATTCTTTCAGAAGCGCAAACGAGACCCAATATAGTATGGTTTGGAAGAGAAATTTCAAAGGTCGAAGCCTTTGAAAATTTGCAAATATTCCAAGTCAGAAGAAATCAAAAGCCTTAGAGGACGAACAACGACAACTGTCAGATTGGTTTTGGAGAGAAGCCCAGACTGTTAGATCAATATCTAGTGACATAAGGAAGCGCAGAGGAAGAACAGATCCCATCTGTTGGATCTGAGCGTAGAGGATCAGCCACCGTCTCATCACACGAAGGTGCACAAGATTTAGTGTTGTGTATACGCACGAGAGGAGACTCACAAAAGTCTCGAAATCCTGAATTCATTTGTGACCGTCCATCATTTGGTAGGACGCGTGGCTGAAATCCATCAAGTTCGGGGGGAAGACGCTCCGGGAGGAACAAGCGTACAAAATTTTGAAATAGTCGGAACTTGAAGAGACGAAGAGTTGAGATTCGTCGATATTCATAGGGGACACTTGTCACCAGATCACGAGCTACGGGGAAATTTACATTGGAGTTTAAGTTTGAGAATTCAAACCGTCGAATCATGAATGCCCGAAGAGAATCAGAGTTGTCAGATCTAGAAACGGGATGCATGGCGAAGGATCGTGAATTTCAGGTGAATTCACTACGGGAGAACCCAAAGGAGAAAGTTTTACATAGTCGAAGCACGAACAGTCGAAGCGAATGATAGTCATCGATCTGGAAGAGGACATGTGTCACCGAATTGTGGACTTCATAGGATTGCAATCCGGGCTATTTATGGATATAAGTTTCAAAGAGTTCTGAAGCGTCGAAGGACAAAATGATTAAGGGTCATTGATCCCAAAGGAAGAACACAAGTTGTCGATCTGTGAAGGGGCACGTGGAAGACAAATATTCACTCTATTAGACAGCCATTGAACAACCGTTGGATCAAGAGAGGAAAGGTGTCAAAAGATCCAATGCTCTGGAATATTTCACTTCAGAGATTTGTGGTTGTTGAGATTTGAAATTGTTGAAGGCCGAAGTCCTGAAAATGAAGAGATTCATCGATGCAAAGGTGCACACACAACATCAAATCTAAGACTCCAGATAGAAGCGGAGGAGGAAAGTTCTGAAGACCCGAAGTAGGATTTTGACCGTTGATTGAGAAGGAGGTCACAGGACCGTAGATTTGAGTTGAAAGGTCAAACATTCAAGGTAGGAACAGGGCCGTTGATTTAGTAGGATAGGTGTCAGCAGATTATTAACTCCGGAAGACTAAAGTACAGAGGAAAGAAAGGTTTGATATTTCAAACACCCGAAGTATGGAATCGCAAAGAGATCTTGAGCATAGATTTGGAGAGGGAAGATCTGAACTGTCAATCCAGAGGTACCATCAAGATTGGGAGATTGACGATCCCACAACATTTTTGGTATTGAAGGTATGTGATATTTAATAGGAAATCATGAGGTCATGTGAGGACGTCGTCCAAGGTCACGTGCGAAGAAGGAGCTTAGCAAAAGGTGCTTGTGGAGGTTGAGAATCGAGATTCCCAAAGGCCGAACTCACATAGGAGATCCTGACCATATATTTAAGGAGCTAGGTGGCAAAAGATCTTCCACACCGGAATATTTCCATATAGAGGAGAGAGAATTTTGAAAGTCGAAACTCCCAAACCCTGAAAGGAGAAATCAACGACCATCGTTGATCTAGAGGGGAGATACGTAATGATAGATCACGTTGATCTAAGATCGTGCGTATATGGTAGGAAAGGATATACGATTGCAACCATTGATCGTGAGGAAGCACCAAGAGACAGGAGATCGATGAACGGTAAGGATTGCGGGGACAAAACTTGCACGGAGGATAATTATTCTAGAGCATGTCACAATTGGAACCACGGTATTCGTAAATTGATACGTTGCAGCATGAGGAGGATTGCAGGCAAAAAGCGGGTTGGTTTGAGACCACTCTTTCCTGTTCTTGCAATTGTGCATTAGCACAAGGACAGGACCTAGGGTCCTATGAAGGAGGGGTTAATGCCAAAGGGGCTTATGCCTGAAACTAGTGATTTGGGAGCATGTAGAAATTAGTCCGTGGGTCTGTCGGGACCTACACACAAGGAACAAAGAGGGGCCTATGTATATTTGATTTGGGTTCAACCAGGAGCACGAAGAGTCGATCCGACTCAGAAGAAGGAAATATCCTAGACTGGGAGGTCACAGAACCCGAGGAGGTTCGGGAGGCTACATGACAATCCAAGTAATGTTGTCACACCAATCTCACATCTTAGTAACGATGGACGTGGCCAATTTTGGTGAGAAACGCTTGGAGATCCATTTGACTTGCATTGGAATCATAACACTTGAAATCATACCACTAGCCTATTTCAGGTTGAAAATTTCACTTGCGCCGAAACATTACGCTGAGAATATTTTTTTTAATCAAAGTTTTTGTCTCTCATTTGTTGCTCTTTCACTCAAAATTAATTGCACTAGTTGTTGTGTCATCTATTCCGAATAGCGAATTAGTTCGTAGAAAGTTATAAATCCACTAAAATAGCCAACTGACATTGATTGTTCTTGGCACTATCTTAGATTTGAAAGGACCAAATTTCTCCCAAAGTGTTCTTGAGAGCCAACCCGAGATCAATAGGTGTTGTTATTAACTCATGTGATTCTAGGTGATGCTTTCAGAATGACTATTTAGTTGTAACATAAGGAAACACATAGCAATCAAGATTGTATGGCATGTGAAATTAAAGCTACCAAGGACACAATAAACTTAATTATGATTGAAATATGAAGTGTATCATGTGTGATTGACAATTAATGACCAACCGTATCGATAGGAGTGGATATTTTAGTGATTAGAAATGTAAGGAGATTGATTGATGAGCGCGACAATAAGGGATCTGATCCAATAGGGGGGATGAGATAAGCCTCGAGGAGAAACTGATCCACACTAAGGTAATCAATGTTGGATATAGGGAGAAGATCATCTTTGATGTGATTGGCGATGATGAGGGATCAACGTCCTTTTGCTGACGTATCAAGGACACAAAAGAGAAACTTATCATCAAGCAACATGTCGGGGACGAAGAGGAGAACCTTGTCGGTAAGCAATGTAATGAACTGAAAGGTAGGGATGTTGCCAAAATTAGATGCAATGGTTTGAATTGAATTAAGTCAACGTGTGAAAGGAGTGTGCACGGTGAAGATAATCATATGACCAATATCGGTGATACCTCATTGATCATGCAAACTTCGCTGATGATGAGGATGTCAGTGAGGTTTGGGAGAAGTGTGCTAGTCTGTTAGAAAAGTTGAAAGGGAAGAGGCTTATGTATTGGTTAAGGAACTATTGGTGTGCCGATTTGGGGGTGGAAGACACGATAGTCAGTACACTATGTGTTAGGAAAAGAAGAAGGGACTTGCCAAAGTGTGGATCGTCGGGTAGAAGTGATTTGAGGAGGAACTAGAAATGAAAAGGCAAGGAAAGGTGAGAAGAATTTGGGATTATCAACATGCATGGAATAGGGAGTGCCAAGGTTCTGGTTGGAAGAATCGAAGGGGGGCCCAATTTATTATCTTTGATAGAGGCTAAAACAAGCAAATTGGGAAGTTGTTTTGCATGCACAACACGTTCCTCTTGTTCTCATATCTCCATGCTACTTGGGAATTATGTTCAACACTTTTGGAAAACATCAAAAATCCTCTTCTATTGTTGTCATTGATCATGGAGTGTTTCCATGCACCCTTATTAGCTTCACATGCACCTCATTATTTAATTTTTCATTAATTGAAGATGTTCAAGGGCTTGAATCCACCTTAGAATATTTCTTCCCTTTATGAAAAACCTTTTTTGAAACCTGATTAGATTCTTTGGGGTCCAATATACACATAATGAATGGATTTATACATAAGGTGGCACCTTTTAACTTATATGCAACTTCATTTTTTCACTTATGAAGTGGTGACCTTCATACCATGTGTCCACTACGCACTCTAATAACCATAATGGTAGCACTACTCCATAATTGCATATCCAATCCCTAGAGATG
Organism: Picea sitchensis; assembly: GCA_010110895.2. Taxonomy (NCBI): domain Eukaryota; kingdom Viridiplantae; phylum Streptophyta; class Pinopsida; order Pinales; family Pinaceae; genus Picea; species Picea sitchensis. Next base: position 12,638 of record SNQJ01S0170434.1, read on the forward strand.
ATGCAATCTATCTTCATGTATGCATTAACCCTCTCTTCTTGTCTGAATACTTACCATTTTGATAATCAATTCCTTTATAATAGATCTGGTCTGAATGTATTGATTACCTCTAACTTGGAACTCTTTAAGGTGACTAAAATTTCTTTACTTAAGTGCATACATACTTTAATTTTACACCCTGATTCTCTTTTAATTAACAACAATGGTTTTCTTGTAGTGGATTTCCAAGCCTTCATGCATGCATCCAAACTCATACCTTAAAATTCTTCAATATTGATATTTGATCATTTTGTGAAAGATTCTTGTCATATCACTCTTGCCTTGAGTACCTCTACTTATATTTAACCAAATTCCAACCTTCTCACCTATTATGAAAACCATCTCTCAACACTTCCATGGTCTCATATTCATGCATACCCATTACTCCTTCTTTATCATGAAACATGGATGATCTCTCTCTTACTCAAAATCCCCAATTTCTAATAGTTACCTTATGAATCATACTATATAATAAGGCATATAATATAGTAGAAATATTATCTTATTATTATATAATATTATGTCGAGGATTTTATCAGTGTTGAATATAATATACCAATCTTAACTTTATCACAACCTATCATCGAGAGTCATATGGAAAAACAGAGAGGGTGAATCAAGTTATTTAAAATATGTTGAGGATGTATGTGATGGATAAACCATCCAAATGGGAGGATTATCTTCATTAGGTGGAATTTTTTTATAACAATGGGTATCAAGCATCTCTAAATATGATCCCATTTGAGAACCTTTATGGGAGAAAGTGCAATGCACTAATGAGCTAGGGGAAAACCCAACAGACAGAGAAGTTGTTGCACCAGAATTACTTAGGGAAATGGAAGAGAAGATGGTGAGAGTAAAACAAAATTTAAAGGTTGCCCAAGACAGGAAGAAAATCTATGATGATAAGGGAACAATTCATAGGGAATTTAAACTAGGTGACCATGTTTTCTTGAAATTAAAAGCCAAAAGAAGTTCCCTGAAGTTGGGAAATTGTTCAAAGATGGAAACTAGTTATTATGGGTCATTTGAAATATTGGAGAGGATTGGTCATGTAGAATACATTCTTTCCTTTCGTGAATAAATGTATATTCATAATGTATTCCATGTATCATTTCTTAAAACATATGTATGTGATGTTAATCATGTAATTGATTGGAATGTGATTCAAGTGGAGAAAGAAGGCGACTTCCAAGTGCATTGGGTTTGCATATTGGACTGAAAGATCAAGCAGCTATGGAATCGATCCATAGGGATATTAGAGGTCCAATGGACCTGGTACTATCCTAAGGATGAATCTTGGGAGCATGATTATGCAATTGAGGTAGAATACTCACATATTTTTTAATACTTTTAAAGTTTTGATTATATATGTGTATATATTGCATTGAGGACAGGGCATAAATAAGAGGAGGGGAATGTAATACCCCCAAGTCAAACCCGGATTGTACATATAAATGTAAATGAACACATAGGCTAGTGAGCCAACACATTTTGGGCCAAATTCCCTTTGTCTATATGTATTTTTCATGCTAGAGTGCCTTTGTGATTATTAGGCTGGAGAGACAGATGGTAAAATGGACAGTGAGCCATCATTGTAATATATAATGACACACAAATATTGATGAAAACACATCATTGTTGTAGACCAACCATGTAAAAGAGTAAGTGTGGATAAACTCCACTAGATAGGGAAATGGGGCTAACGGTTTAGGAAAATGGGCTAATATAGGGCGACATAAGCCCAAAGGAATATTATATTAATATTCCTTAAAGTCTAAAGTATGAATATTGATTTTCTAGGATGTGAACAAGTGGGGGTCAAGTGGAACCAAGGTAGTTCCCATCATGGAAATTGTCAGGTTGGGAACATGCATACATATAGTTTAGACTTACTTCATTTTCCTATAATTCTATCTTCATTACTTCACTCACTCGTCTATCATCCATACCCTTCTATTACTATCACTTGTACGTGTACTTGGGAATATTTCAAGTGGAAGAGGCGGGTTTTCAGTCTCGTGGACTATTGAAGAAGTTGGTTATCAGGCCTATGAGCATTCTCTCTAGGTGAGAGAATTGCTAGGAATTAACTACCAAGATGATAAGTTGGAGCTACAGGGCTCTGAGACTCTTTGTCCAGCTTGATGTTGAAGCCCTATTAGGGAAGTGGGGTAGCCGAAAGATTGTTGAGAAGAGAAGGGGCACACTTCCTGGGGTGGGAGAGAAATGAGGGGAATGGGGGACTGTAGGTTGTTAGCTTGAGTTTGCATCTGAGTCTAAGATTTATGTTGTATCAGAGACCTTATCCTGGGTTAGGATTCCCTTGCCTAGGTGGATTTTAAGAACCAGCTGAGGGGTGACCCACTCTTGAGAGTTATGAGCAATGTGGTCTAAGGATGGGAGGAACATGGAAAGCCTCCATGCAGTTCATGTTCTTTTTTATCAAAGATAAGTGTCAATTGTTTGTGAATTTATGTTTTGTGTTAATATTTATCCATTTTTTTTCATGGGTTTTTCGTGTTTGTTATTATTTTGTATAAATATGTGCATTTCTAGAGTATTTTATGAATTAAATTCGTATGAGAGTTTTGAATTTTAAGTGGAATATCCTAGTTGGTGGCTGGGGATGCTATAATGTGGTATGAAGTTAGGCATATAATAGATATATTAACAGTATATTAAAAGTTAACAAATAATTTGTTGCAAGATATTTCATAAAAAAATTAAAAACCATGGTATAATTTAGGCATATAATAGATATATTAAAAGTTGACATGAACATATATTCATTCAACATGGAATCAAATGGTAGAGTCTGCTAGAATCCCTAGATTTATTTTGGCATGGAGTAATAAGGTCAGATAGCACATAAATTTATGATGAGTTTTATCAATAATGCTTTAGCAGATTTCCCATCTAACCTTTTCATCGATGATAACAATCATATTGGTCATCAACATCAATATTAGTTACTAAGTGAAAAACATTGGACATAAAAAGTATTTAGCTTATTTGATGATGATGATGATTAACATCCACTATGACCAAATTGGTCTATCATACCTTAAGAGGGTAAGTGATTACTTGTGACTCTTTAGAATTTTGTTTCTTTGCTCAAAAATCACTAAGAGAAGCTTTCCAACATCACCATACATTTGTTGAGTTAGGAGGTTAGGAAGGTTGGTAGTGTGATAAATATTTTGAAAATGAGATATAATATGGGTATAGGATGGAAAATCTAAGAGAAAGTTCTTTTCATCTTCAACCTTCTTAGTGACACAAAGGTGACACACTCTTTCGTCCCATGGCGTTTTAGGAACTAACCAATGCCCAGTTTCGTTATGGAGCTCATGAGAATTTGTTCTTATCTTAGCAATGCTTATTTTTTCTTTACACTTGGAAAAACAGATAGATAATTTTGATCTTCTAGATTAGGGTTAATTACATCTTTATAATACCTTAATTTTCTTTTTTCCTCTAACTCTTTATAACACCACATTTTTATCTTAAATTTTGATTTGACGTTTTTTTTAATAGTATATTTATTCTGCAAAATGGTTTCTTCCATGATTTCCCAATAGTTTATTCAAGACCGGGCATCTTCATTTATATTATATGTGAGGCCATTGGAAGTACAAATATTGGTCATCAACATCAATACTAGTTATTGAGTGAAAAAAATTGGACATAAAAAGCATTTAGCTTATTTATATTATATGTGAGGCCATTGGAAGTATATGCATTGTTGAAAGTAACTAGAAACATACCTCTTTGGGTGCCACTCAAGATATAGGAATTTAGTGAACTTGATTATTAGCCACTATGTTAAAGAATGTAATCTCTCTCATTTTGTAACATAAGTTATTTGACCATTTTGAATTTGTTAGTATTTTGAACAAAATTTATTAATGTCTCATATTATATATATATATATATAACTTTGGTATTTAAATTTAGATTTGGGAAACATTGTAATATATAATATTCTTCTAAAATGTCATATGTTAGCACCATATTGAGCACTGGAGGAATTTCACATATCTTTCATTTTATGTTGTAGAAAACACCTCTTGATGCAATCATATGTATAGTATTTCTATTTATGTCTAGATCGCGTACCTCTGTTTTTATTTTTCTATATGACAATTTTCATATAAGATGTGTATATCAATTTTCTCTCTCTATCATATATGTAGAGATATTTTTCTTTTAGTTTGTATTTATATTTATCTAACATATAATATTAATATTATTTTTTGTTTAAATTTCATATTTTTTGAAGCCTACATATGATGATGTAAGTGTTACCCACATACATGACAACATCTCTATTATACTAGGATGTAAATCTAGTACATTTTAATACAATAAAAATACTATAATAATTAAGAAAGGACAATAACAATATTTTTGGTGATAGTAGTACCCAATTGAGTGAGAAGATATGACACCAATACCTCTAGTGATAATAATACTATGTCAAAATTATATATATTAAGGTAATATATATTTTTGATGTGTCTATAAGAATAGACATGGTGCCAACTAATCATTGACAATTTAATCACTCGAGAGATATATAGATAATCAAATGAATACTATGAACACTCATAGTAAAAGAGAGACAAAAACATCCACACACAAAATACACATCTGAGTGATTTAAGCAATGATATTAATGGAAACAATGATAGTAGTTTATGGTTACAATAGTAGTTCTATGGTGAGACATGGCACCAATATCGCTGGTAATTGTAGTACATGACAATAATGGTGATATAGAGGTATGATGCATAGAGGTACTAGTAGAAAATATAAATATGACACAAATCCCAAATACGTTAGTTGTAGCATAATTTCCTACCATGGATAAAAGTACCACAATATTCCATTAATGATAAGAATCCTAGAATGAGTAGTAAAAGGAATACTATTAGTGATAGTAGATGATAAGAATCCTAGAATGAGTAGTAAAAGGAATACTATTAGTGATAGTAGTGCTATGCAGATGGAATCACTTTAAGTGGAATATTGTAATCTAAATTCAATTTTGTGATAGACAAAGATTTTGGTGTAGATAATTCCTCATAAACCATTTTTATTTTACAATTGTTAAATTTATATAAGATTATTTACAACACCATTTGTAGTAGTACTAGAGTTATCACTAGTGATCATAGTACCTTGCAATACTAATATTAAAGTGAGAGAGGATGGAATCACTTTAATTGGAATACTGTAATTTAAATTCAATTTTGTGATAGACAAAGATTTTGGTGTAGATAATTCCTCATAAACCATTTTTATTTTACACTTGTGAAATTTATATAAGATTATTTAGAACACCATTTGTAGTAATACAAGAGTTATCACTAGTGATCATAGTACCTTGCAATACCAATATTAAAGTGAGGGAGGATGGAATCACTTTAATTGAAATACTATTATGTAAATTCAATTTTATGATAAACAAAGATTTTGGTGTAGATAATTTCTCATAAACCATTTTTATTTTACAATTGTTAAATTTATATAAGATTATTTGCAACACCATTTCTAGCATTAGAGTTATCACTAGCGATCATAGTACTTTGCAATACTAATATTAAAGTGGGGGAGGATGAAATCACTTTAACTAGAATACTGTAATCTAATTTCAATTTTGTTATAGAAATTTTTTGATGTAGATAATTCCTCACAAATTATTTTTATTTTACAATTGTTAAATTTATATAAGATTATTTACAACACCATATGTAGTAGTACTAGAGTTATCACTAGTAATCATAGTACCTAGCAATTCTAATATTAAAGTGAGAAATGATGAAATCACTTTAAAGGAATGTAATATAAATTCAATTTTGTGATTGACAAAGATTTTGATGTAGATAATTCCACATAAACCATTTTTATTTTACAATTGTAAAATTTATATAAAATTATTTACAGCACACTTGTATTAAACACACCACATAAAACAATATTAAACTAAAAATCAATATTTATAAGTAAATAACAACTACACTTATGAGAAAATATAGATATAATAGTAAAATAAAATCTATATTAAATATATATAAATTGTAAGTATAACCAAATCACACCTCCCACAANAACAACCACCATATAAGCATGCATATCTACCAAATACATATATCTCATAGATCAATATAATAAAACAAAAAAAAACATTTTCAAAAACATATTGTAATGCACTACAACCAAATAAGTCAACCCCGTTGCCTTAAGGCTTCCTGAAATCAAGCCATTTGTTTGGAATATATTGGACTAGATGCTCGATCCACAAAGAAATGTTGTAGACCTCTCACCCGGGAATATATCTTCTGCCACTGTCGTGGTCAACCTATATAATAACTTATCGCCATGCGACCACGGAGATATTTAACGACGTCATGTACAAAGTTTGATTTGAATTCATACCATGTAAATAAAAAATGGCTAGACAATTATTTTGTTAATACGCAACGTCGGTTTAGTGATCAGTTCTGTTTGCCTCACTCGGAAGATTATGGAGATGCGAATAAAGAAGTACAGAGATGCCAATATTTTATGCTTCGCAGAGATAGATGCATGGGAGTGTTAGCAACGGAATATTAGGTGGTCGATTCCACCGACTTCAATACTTGTTTGTCAATTTCCTAGCCACACGAAAACATTCTTATAACTCGACGATCCCATTACCAGTGCATTCTATCATTGTCTATCCGCCTTTATGTTGCCAAACATGGCAGGGACTTATTTCGTCCTACTGTTCCCCTTCTTCGCAATCATATGCCTCCAGGCCTATAACTGTGGAGCTATTTACTCTCCGCCTTCGATAGCAAAGCCGTCTCCAGTTTTCAAATCCCCTCCCGAACCCATCGTATTTCCTCCTCCGACGATCGAATTACCTCCCAAGCCCATTGTATTTCCTCCTCCGGTGCGCAAATCTCCTCCGAAGCCCATAGTATTTTTTCCTCCTTACAAATCTCCTCCAATGCCGAAAGTATCTTCCACTCCAGCGCACAATTATCCTCCACCGGACCACAAATCTCATCATCGGATGCACCACCATCACCATCATCATCATCGGGTGAATAAATCTCCACCGAAACCGATAGTCTCTCCTCCTGTGCACAAGTCTCCACCCAACCACATAGTGATTCCTCCTCCCGTTCACAGATCTCCTCCTAAGACGATAGAATGTCCTCCTCCTGTGCACAAGTCTCCACCCAACCACATACTGATTCCTCCTCCCGTTCACAGATCTCCTCCCAAGACGATAGAATATCCTCCTCCTGTTCACAAATCTCCACCCAACCACATAGTGATTCCTCCTCCAGTTCACAGATCTCCTCCCAAGACGATAGAATATCCTCCTCCTGTTCACAAATCTCCACCCAACCACATAGTGATTCCTCCTCCCGTTGACAGATCTCCTCCCAAGACGATAGAATATCCTCCTCCTGTTCACAAATCTCCACCCAACCACATAGTGATTCCTCCTCCATTTCACAGATCTCCTTCCAAGACGATAGAATATCCTCCTCCTGTTCACAAATCTCCACCCAACCACATATTGATTCCTCCTCCAGTTCACAGATCTCCTCCAAAGACGATAGAATATCCTCCTCCTGTTCACAAGTCTCCACCCAACCACATAGTTATTCCTCCTCCCGTTCACAGATCTCCTCCCAAGACGATAGAATATCCTCCTCCTGTTCACAAGTCTCCACCCAACCACATAGTGATTCCTCCTCCCGTTAACAGATCTCCTCCCAAGACGATAGAATATCCTCCTCCTATTCACAAGTCTCCACCCAACCACGTAGTGATTCCTCCTCCCGTTAACAGATCTCCTCCCAAGACGATAGAATATCCTCCTCCTGTTCACAAATCTCCACCCAACCACATAGTGATTCCTCCTCCCG
>SNQJ01S0170439.1:0-20605 GCA_010110895.2 Picea sitchensis
AAATTGGGCCTCTGTTGTTCTATGGCCTACAAAGAGCACCCAGAGTTCTGCGATATACAAATTGACAAGCAGATTTGCGGACTATTTGAATTTTAAGGTAGAGATGCAAGAAATGACATACTCTCTATATATGTGAGTAGAAAAAAGTAGTTAATACAATTTTATGACATTTATATAAAAAATAATAATAAAACGAGTTACATATTCCTGGAAATTTAAAGAAACACACACACACACACACACATATATATGTCAAATATGATATCTCAAATTTGAGTGAGTGATTTATCTCATATTTAATTTTGAAAATGACCAAGCACGAAAAAATATGCATCAGAAAAAAAGAGAATAGAAATAAAATAAATAGAATGTCTTCAAATTTAGAATAGTTGAAGATAAAAATGTAGGAGCACATAAATATATAAGGAGACAAAAGAATAGTTTTATTTGGAATATATGAAAAAAAGAATAGTTTGTTACATATTAGTTTTCTTTAAAACAAGGGCTCCTGGACACAAAAGAAATTGAAATTTATCAAATTATAGGTTCTTGGACACCATAAATTTAGCATACAATAGAATAGTAACAACGTCCAGCAAGAAAGGTTCACCATAAATTTAGCAAACTATAGAATAGTAACAACGTGGTGCAAATATATTTAAAAGGTTTTTGGACACAAAATTTAACATACAATAGAATAGTAATAATGTCTGTTACATAGGTTCGTGGAAAAAAATACAAAAAAATTAGCATTCACAAATTAGTTTTCTTTAAAACAAGGGTTCCTGGACATAACATAAATTGAAATTTATGAAAGCATAGGTTCTTGGACAACATAAATCTAGCATACAATAGAATAGAAACAACGTCGTGCAACAAAGGCATTCTCGAATTAGTGTTCTTAGAAAGTAATAACGTCTGTTAGATCAAGAAAGGTTCCTGGAGAAAAAAATTTAGCATACGAAAGGACACAAAAAACTCTAACATTTCCGAATCAGTTTTCTTTGAAATTTATCAAAAAATAATAATGTCTGTTATATATTTCTGGAAATTACATCAACATTAAAAAGAATACAATAGAATAGTAATAACGTCATGAAATTTATCAAATTATATGTTCCTGGACACCAAAAAATTGGCATACAATATAATAGTAACAACGTCATGCAACAAAGGCTTTACCGAATTAGTTTTCTTTGAAGGTAGAAACGTCTATTACATCAACAAAGGTTCCTAGACAAAATAAATTTATCATAGAATGGGACACAAAAAATGTAGCATTCCCGAATCAGTTTTCTTTGGAACAAACTACAAAGGTTCCTGGACACCCAAAAATTAGCATACAATAAAGGAATTCCCAAATTAGTTTTATTTGGAAGAAACTACAAAGGTTCCTAGACACCCAAAATGTAACATTCAATAAAGGCATTTCCGAATTAGTTTTCTTTGAAATTTATCAAAAATTAATAACGTTTGTTAGATATTTTTGGAAATTTAAATGTGTTTGTCATATAGACTGGGATTGGGTCTCTCGTAGACCATAAAAAGAAATAGGTACAATAATTAGGAATGTCGAAAGAAGAAGTGCGCGACAATAGAGAGGAAGACCCAAAAATAAGAAATTGGAAGTTATGAGTCTTTGGTTACAATTTTCTATTTAAAGAGGTAATAACTGGATTGATAAAGAAAACAAGATGACAATATAGACTTAAACTGGATTGATAAAGAAAAGAATATGCCAGTATAGACTTACTATGAAGCTGATGCATTTTTTTTGTTGTGGTTAATGGTCAGTGGAGTCCTGTCGACCGATTGTTTCCTTTCCTGGACGAGGTTTTCCATTCTCTATTGGAACCATTCTTCGATGTAGCTTCTCATGGGAGCCTTGTTGATTTCATCTCGTATTTCTATGTCGTAAAGGATGCTTTCTAATTTCCTTATATCCATTGAAATACTATGCGGACTCTGTTCAATTTCTTCATTATGTGTTGCATAGTCCAGTACCCAGTTCTTAAGCTCATCTAGACGATGTTCAACTATGCCGTAAAAGTTTTTGAAAGACAACCCCTTTAAAATATCAAGTTGTTCATGGAAGGTTTCTATGGTTATTGACAAGGATTTGAGAATTAAGTTTAGGTCTTGAATCTTGTTGGTACTTATGACTAAGTCTATTTGGATCAGGATTGTGAATAAAACTTCCTTTTCTGATATGTCTTGTTTACATGATTCGACAATGAGCTCCAGGTTGTTAACTTTCTTTTTCCAGCATGCTTTTACTTTTTTGGTCTGCTTTGGGGAGGGGAGTTTCTCTTGTCTTATTTTCAGTTCTGATNTGTGTTGACGACATAGTTGGCAAAATGGGTCAGAACCTCTTCAGAGAAACGATGATCATTTTTTAAACTCGCCTCCAAATGTTTGACTAAATCATTTTCCTTCTTTCCGAAGGAAACTAAATTTTTTGATGTTTCCCAGGCTTCAACAACTAGCTGCATTATTTTTTTGATGTTGTTGTCTACAAGGGCTCTAGAGCATGCAAGGAGGGTAGAGGATACTTTCATCTTGGTTGCAGTGGTAGCAGGCATGGTTTTTTCGAAAGCACTGGAAAATTCTGGGGTTGCAATGAAAGCCCGCTCAAAATCGTTGAGGCGTTCTTTCACTCTGGTATTTTCCGCTTCAATTCATACAATCGAATCATGAAGAGAATCATTGGTTACTTGGTGAAATAGAGAAATTTGGGATGACCGCATTTCCCTAAATTTAATCTCTGTGTGAGATTTTGATTTCCTGTTTGTTACATATCTCTTTTCAATGACCATACTTTTAGATTAGCTGTAAAAAACAACACTCTGGAATATGAAGGATTCATCTTCGTAAAAAAAATTGGTCTCAGTTATTTCCACTGCGGACGACCCAATTTCATGCATGTTCTCAGTTTCAATTTCAAATTGCACCTGTTCACTTTCAATTTCAGGTTCGTTTTTCTGCTCTGCATTGTTTTTCCTCTTCTTTGTCAGTGGAATTTTGTGAGAACTATCAATTTTTATGCAAGGAGGGTTCTTATCTCCTCCTTCGTTCGAATATTTTTGGGTTTCTTTCTTACTAGGGTGGGCCATTGAAGTGATGCTCCATGATGTCGTTCTCTTGGGAGTGCTGGCGGGGGATTGGGCACTCTTCTCACTGGATACTTTTCACTGTTGTCTATTCAATTCAGTTGCATTTTGCAATGTGTGTGCATCGCACTCGTCAGAAGAAGGATTGTTATCATCACTGTCCCTATCTTCGGTGAGGTGTCTAAGAATAAAAGAGATGTTAAAGCCAATTGCTAGTAAATGTTCTCAAAAAATCCCATCAGGGTCAAACCCTTTTAGCCTTTCAGCATACGTTAGGTTCAATTTCTTGAAATGCCCGACAAATTCATCAATCTTGTTAACGTTTCTAGAGACACAGTCTCCAAATTTCTAGGGCAGAGGAATGAATTGTTTTTTTTTCTTGTCATGGAAAAAATGCAACCAGTGGTTGTATTGCCTTTCTATTTCTACAACAAACATCTTGTCTGTGATGTGGCATGGAAGGAAAGAAGGATTTTCCTTAGAGCCAAAGACCATGAGTACAATGCGATTTTCCTTTTGTTCAAGTGTGCCCTTCCTGTTCAAAAACTTGGTTGCTTGGCCAGACATCCACAGAGCATCCTTCCCTAACAATAAATCTTTGAAAACTAAGACAAAGACATTAAAAACTTCATAAAAATAATGGGAGGCCTCTACAAGACCTGGTACCATAATGTTACTAGATTGAATCCACGATTTATTTTATTGGAAAGAGAAAGTTTTGGAAACGGACAACAATGCACTATTGTGAAAATCAAGTACGATGACATATAAAATTTATTTGATTCTTTGAATCGTGAGAACTGGGAACATATCTCAATCGAAATTAGCTTCCCCCAATCGAAAATGAATTGTTCCTTGACTGTGAATTACAAAATAGAAATAATTATATGGGAAATGCTTGTCATGGATGCCTATCCCGTTATTCTTGTAAACAACCAAGCAATTTTCTGGAATGGATATATAAAGGAACTTACCTGCAACTTTGTGATATCTTCAGGAACTATTGTCGGGTCTTCAAGGAACGCAGCTAATATTTCCAACCCGTTGTCATGTTTTTCTAGGAACATCTTGCAGTGTTGTTCTCTGAACGTCAATGTTGGCTCCGACAATTTTAACATCTTGTGAAAGACCTAAGGTGACAAAGAAACAAAAGAATGGTCACACATTGGAATAATTATTTGGCTTGGAATATATATTTTCGGCGCACCAAGGGACCACCTCCTTACAGTCAAAAACCTCAGGGATGCAGCCTGCACGAGCGATTCCAGAGCTCCAAATCACTTCCTTTTGGGAAGAATGGGATGAATAGTAAAAGTATGCCCTGGAGCACTAGAAGTTATGGTCCTCATGTCTGAAGATATTTACTGTATCTCCACAAAAATGCCGTCGATCTGCTGTCATAAGTCTACAAGAACGTTTGTTTCCTCTATACAATGAATGAAATGAAAAGTTGGAAAGGATAATATAACCCTGCACAAATCTTGGTGCAATGCATGTGAATGGGATATCTCCTCAAGACTTTTGTTCATTAATGACAATTTGGACGGTTGTTTCATGATGTGTTCTTAACATTAAACAATAGTAATTGCATACATAGAAATGCGAACATGGTGGATACGACAATGAACGATTAAGCATTCTAGATTTCTTGAATGGGCCAACACGACAACATGTGTTTGAGATGAACAATCGGAAGGGACAAAATAACTCTCCATAGATCTTGTTTTAATGCGTAATAATGGGAGATATACCCAAGAATTTTGCTCATTAATGACAATGTTGACGGTTCCTGCATGGTGAGTTGTTACCATGAAAGGTTTCTAATTGCATACTAAGAAAGTACAGAGGTCACGGGCATGGGAAAAAGTATCTTCAAAATAGGGTTAGAAGGTACAAATGTTGCAGGTGAGGGCGCAAGGGTCAAATTGTATGTCTCAGAAGTTTATGAGTGAAATACTTGTAACACCGAAGAGGGTATGGTAGGACAGTCTAGAGAGTAATTTGTATATCACTAGTAAGAGCATAACTAATGTATATCAGGAAGGACAGGAAGTTAGTGGCGATGGAAGGCAACGACAAATAGGTTGGAACAATTGTGAGCCGCAGTAGAGTGAAGCTTGCGAGTTCGAGGAGTCTGGAGTGGAATTGTAGATCATGAAAGTTTTGAGTGCAAGATGTATAGCATGAAACAAGAAGCAGGAGAGTTGGAAAGTGCCAACCCGACAACCGCGGCCATAAAATTGGCTTAGTATGGAAAGGAACAATGGTCAGTCGGATTGGTCATGTGAGGATATAGATGGCGATGAAGATATATCAGCCCACCAATGCTGGAACCCGCGATCATAGAAAAAATAATAAGTATATAACGACAAAGTGATAATACATGGGAAGAAGAAAAGGGAAAAATGACTAAGGAGTCCACAGTGGAATTGTAAATCACAGAAATTTTGAATGCAATATGTATATCACGGAAGAAGAAGAAGAAGTAGAGTCTGAATGCACCAACCCAAAACAATGACTAAGAATTGAAAATTTCATGAACCCATCAACACGAGGATCCAAAATAGACTGACAAGGTCTCCCCAGAAGATGTGAGGCCTCGATGGTCAAATTGTATTGTTCGGAATATTTGAATGCATAATTTGTAACACGGAAGAGGGGATGATGTCAGAACTCGGTAGTAAATTTGTATATTGCGGAGGGGTGGATGTGAACTGTTTCGTATCATTGTGTGAAATTTTCACTAGTAAGATCATAACCAATGTATATTAGGAAGGACAAGAAGTTAGTGGGGATGGAAGGCAGCGAAAGATACTTTCAAAAATTTGTGAACCGTGGTAGCGTGAAGCTTGCAAGTTCGAGGAGTCCCTGGTGGAATTGTAGAGAACAGAAGTTTTGAGTGCAAGATGTACATCATGGAACAAGAAGTAGCAGAGTTTGAAACCGCCTAAAATGGGCTAAGTATGGAAATAAACAACAGTCGGTCAGATTCGTCATGTGATTATATAGATGGAGATAAAGATATTTCAGATCACCAACGCTGGAACCCGCGATCATAGAAAGGTGACTAAGTATATAATCAGAAAGCCATAATACACGAGAAGAAGAAAAGGGAAAAAGGACTAAGGAGTTTGCGGTGGAATTGTAGATCACGAAATGTTTGAGTACACGATGTGAACCAGGTAGTCAATTTGTATATTGCGGATGGTCGGATGCCAACTATTTCATATGATTGCATTCAATTGTCACTAGTAAGAGCACAACCAATGTATATTAGGAACGACGAGAAGTTAGTGGGGATGGAAGGAAATGACAGATACTTTGAAACATTTTTGAACCGTGGTAGAATGAAGCTTGCGAGTTCAAGGAATCCGTGATGGAATTGTAGATGACGAAAGTTTTGAGTTCAAGATGTATATCATGGAACAAGAAGCAACAGAGTTCGAAAGTGCCAACCCGACAAGCATAACCATAAAATTTCCTAAGTATGGAAAGGAACAACAGTCGATCGGATTCGTCATGTGAGGATATAGATGGAAATGAAGATATATCAGCCCAACAATGCTAGAACCCACAATCATAGAAAGGAGACAAAGTATATAACCAGAAGGCGATAATAGACGGGAAGAAGAAAAGGGAAAAAGGGTTGAGTGCGCGGTGGAATTGTAGAGAGCGGAAAATTCAAGTGCAAGATGTATATTATGGAACAAGAACCAACAGATTTTGAAAGAGGCAACCAAAAACAGTTTCCAAGAATTGTATATTTCATGAACCCGAAAACAGGAGGATCCAAAACAGGCTGACAAGGTCTCTCCAAAAGACGTGAGGCCCCGATGTTCAAATTGTATCACTCGGAACATTTCAATGCATAATCTGTAACACGGAAGAGCGAACGATGTCGGAATTCGGTAGTTACTTTGTATATTGCGGAGGATGTGATGCCAACTATTTTGTACCAGTGTGTCCAGTTGTCACTAGTAAGAGATAATTTAGTATTGAAAATAATGTTTTCAAATACTGTTAGATAGTTGATAGGGATTACCATTTGTAAACAATGGAAAATTTCTTAAGTATGGAAAGGAACAACGGTCGATCGGATTTGTCATGTGAGGATATAGATGGACATGAAAATATGTCATCCTGGCAATGCTGGAACCCGCGATCATAGAAATGCGACAAAGTATATAACCAGAAGGCGATAACACATGGGAAGAAGAAAAGGGAAAAAGGGATGAGTTCATAGTAGAATTGTAGAGAGAGAAAATTTCGAGTGCAAGATGTATATTACGAAACAAGAACCAACAGATTTCAAAAGTGACAACTCGAAATAGTTTCCAAGAATTGGAAATTTCGTGAACCCGACAACAGGAGGATCCAAAATAGGATGAAAAGGTCTCTCCAGAAGACGTGAGGCCCCGAAATTCAATTTGTATCGCTCAGAACATTTTAATGCATAATCTGTAACACGAAAGAGCGGACAATGTCATAATCCAATAGTCAATTTGTATATTGCGGAGGATGTGATGCCAACTATTTCGTACCAGTGTGTCCAATTGTCACTAGTAAGAGATAATTTAGTATTAGAAATAATGTTTTTAGATACTGTTAGATAGTTGATAGGGATTACCATCCGTAAACAATGGTAATCTCGACCCCGCCAACCCTGGAGTCCGTTTGTCAATTTGTATATAGAGAAACTGCGAGCGTTGTTTGGAGGAAACTGAATAATAGAAGTGCAATGTTGAGATAGCCAGCCCGAAGGTCCTCTTGTTAATTTGTATATCGTGGAATTATGGGTGCTATTTGTAAGGAACTAAACAATGGAGGCCTGATTTTGAGCCCGCCCGCCGGAGAACCCGCGATACAAAAAGTGGCTATGTATGGAATGCAGAATCCGTACATTCTCTATAAAATATCATGTCCATACTTTATAGTCCCATAATACATGGGAAGAAAGAAAGGGAAAAAGGATGAAGGAGTCTGCGATGGAATTGTAGATCACAAATTTTTTGAGTGGAAAATGTATCTCACAGAACAAGAAGTAGCATAGTTCGAAAGCACCAACCCGACAACCACAGGCACAAAATTGACTAAATATGAAAAGGAACAGCGGTCGGTCGGATTCGTCATGTGAGGATATAGATGGAGATAAATATATGTCAACACGCCAACGTTGGAACTAGCGATCATAGAAAGGAGACTAAGTATATAAATAGAAAGGGATAATACACGGGAACAAAACAAGGTCTCTCCAGAAGACACGTGGCCCCGATGTTCAAATTGTATCACTCAAAACATTTCAAAGCATAATCTGTGACATGGAAGAGCGGACAATGTCGAAATCCGGTAGTCAATTTTTATATTGCGGAGGGTGTGATGCCAAATTTTTCATACCAGTTTGTTCAGTTGTCACTAAAAAGAGGTAATTTAGTATTGATAATAATGTTTCTAGATACTGTTAGATAGTTGATAGGGATTGCCATCCATAAACAATGGCAATATTGACCCCTCCGGCCCTAGATTTCGTCAGTCAATTTGTATATCGCGGAACTGGGATTGTTGTTTGGAGGACAAGGAACAATAGAAGTGAAAGGATGAGTCAGCCAACCCACAGGTTCGCTTGTCAATTTGTATATCGTAGAATTTTGGGTGATATTTGTAGGGAACAAAATAATGGAGGCCCAATTTTGAGCCCACCCACCTGAGAACCAGCATCCAAAAAGTGGTTATGTATGGAATGTGGAAGCCGGACATGCTCTATAAAATATCATGTCCATACTTTATAGTCTCATAATACATGGGAATAAAAAAAGGGAAAAAGGACAAAGGAGTCCACGGTGGAATTGTAGATCACAAAAAAATTGAGTGGAAAATTTATCTCATGGAACAAGAAGAAACATAGTTCGAAATTGCCAACTCGACAACCACGGGCATAAAATTGACTAAATATGAAAAGGAATAGTGGTCGATCGGATTCGTCGTGTGAGGATATAGATGGAGATAAAGATATGACAACACGCCAACGTTGGACTCTCCATAAACATTAATATCTAAATTAAATTAAATGTAATCAAAATTTGGTGTGATTTAACTAAGCAAGGCAACTTCAACCATTCCTTTATTAATGCCAATACTTTCCAACCCCTGGTGAGTTATGATTTATGAATATTTAAAGCATAAATTGCAGATCATGGAAGCTCTTTGCTTGCAAGATGTATATGACGGAACATGGAACATAGTTTTTTCAATACCACAAACCCGGGATTCGGTGGCCAGATAATTGCCTAAGTTTTTCCCAAGAGGAAGTTTTTATATTTATTCCAATAGTACTCATATTACTATATATGCATGGATATTATCAAATATAAGAAGTTGCAATATATGCAAGATATTGAACAGGAACATTGCGTTAACACTTGCCCTGCCTTGTTGTAAGTCATTAATTCATTCTATTTATGGGACTCGAAGAATGAAAGCAGGACAGATCCTCCAATTTCTTTCTTTATGTATAGGTCCGCCACCACATAAGTATGGCATATGACAAATTATTCTTCAATGTAAAATTCAAGTAATGAATAGAGTAGCCTTTATTTAAATTGAAGCACTGGGCAACAAAAAAGAAAGGCTTCTCATCCATGTTTAACGACACACAGGGAAAAAAGGCACAAAATAAAATGAAAAGCAATACCAGAGATTGGGAAACACTATCAAAAAAATAAACCACAATTATTCTATATTAAAATAATATGGGTAACAAAATACATGTAAGATTATTTGCCACAATGATTGTGATTTGGCTTGCCGCCGACCCAAAAACAATATGTAGATTGATGAAGCTCATTCACAGTTTTCTTGACGATCAAATCCTTTATTCATAAAAAATGAGTTGAATATCAATTGTGGGTCTTGGACTTAATTGGTGTTGCAAACTAGATCTATCCCAGTTTTTTGAATAGCTTGTCTCTTCTAGATATGGCTTGCTTGCAATCATTGGTTATTCAACATTCCATTCTTTGCCAAGTATTAATTTCCCTCTTCTTTCGAAAACTTGGGGTTTAAGGTGCTTTCCTTGCAATGTTCCTGACCATTGACATATGAGATAACTTCGAAATGCGATTCAGGCCAAATCCAAAGTCGAGGGAGTCATTTTATGTGACATTAGCTACGGAATGGGAAACAAATTCAAGTATGTTGTCATTGCTATTCTCCCTGTATTCGATCATTTGTTTGGTTGAAAATCCTTCCTGAAGATTTGTATGTTGAACTTCTTTGTTTTATTATAGTAAATCGGAAGGAACTTCCAAGCCATTTGAAAAATGTTATTTTGTTGAGGCACATGACTTCATTGGGCAGCACAGGTATGGCAAGTGCATCATATGTTGCAGATCGCAAAAGAATATATCTTTCGTTATAGCAGTGGCTGATATGGCGGCCCACCGAAAGGTATGGAATGTTCGAAAGCGACGCCAAATCCGTGGAGACTGCAACTACATCCAGAGGAAACCAAACAAACTTTGACAAAGAACATTGTTGTCTCTCAAGCCGGCTACCATACCCAGAAGTAGCTCAACAAATGTTTGTAGTGATAATATGTCATTTTATCCACCCATATAGTTTTTGTTACCCGCCTCTAGTTACATTCGCAAATGAAGCCATATTTCGCATCATTTATGAACATCAGAGACCATTTTCGCAACCCGCGGTAAGTGCGACGCCCCTGAGGAAGAGAAATTCTTCTCGGATCTACAGAATTCGATACACTTGTCAAATATGTGTTGTTTGAAGAAACTATATACTACAACGAAGAAGTATTTTTCATGTGACCTGAAAATACATTACAAATCCCAGCAAAAAAACAAAGAAGTTCAACAAACAAATCTCAAGGCAGGATTTTCAACCAACTAAAGCATTGAATACAGGGAGAAAAACTACTAGAAGATACTTTTTCTTCACGTCACATAAAACCAGTCTCTCTTCTTTCGTTTGGGCCTCAATCACATCTCTAACTTGTCTTACATGTCCATGACTAGGAACATTAGAATGAAGGCACTGTAAAGTACAACTCTTTGGTAATAGAGAGAAATGCCGATAAGTATTTAAAAGAAACACTAGATGATCTTCTATAGATTTTGTTTTAATTCACTTTAATGACAGATGTTCTTGATATTTTCGCTTATTAATGCCAAAATTTTCAAATATGTACCCTGAATAGTGACTAATAGCATGTATCAACATTCCCATATACGAGCATATTCTCAAATATGACATCTAAGATATGCACAATATTAAAGAGGGACATGACGTCAAGGCCTTTGTTGGTGACATGTTCGTGAACTATGCTAAAGCCTTTAAGAAAACTAAAAGAGGAAATTTTTTTTTTATTTTTTTTTAGCAAATTCAAAATGCAGGAAAAAGAAATTACCAGATCCCATAATATTCGTCTGTCTATTCATTTTAATGGGAGATGTCCTCGATATTTACGCTTATTAAATCCAATATTTTTGAACCTTTCTGGTCGGTTATGACTTCTCAAAGCATAATTAATGTCTATTGGGAATGGCAGAAGGTAGTAGGGATGGAGGGGAGCGACAAATGTTTTTAAATTTTTTGAACTCGGAAAGGAATCAACCTGCCAAACTTTTAAAACTAGACGAAGTATGGAAAGGTAGATACGATATACAAACTCATTGCAGGCAGAGGCACAGTTGCGAGTTCAAGGAGTGCGGGGTCGAATTGTAGAGCACAAAAGTTCTAGGTACAAGATGCATACACCGAAGATGAACTTCCATAGTTTGATAGCACCTATCCATGAAACCGCGTCCACAAAGCTGGCTAAGTATGCAACCAAACGATGGCTGGTCGGAACGACCACAAAAATGTGAGAAACTATAGAACCAGAAAGGCAAATTAAAAGAGGGAACAAAAAGGGAAAAAACAACTATGTCTCTCTCACAACAAAACTTACTCTCATAAATATGAAACCATAGTAAAACATAAACCATAGAAAAAACATCACCAGGAATGAAATATAATTTAAGGCCGACAAACTCTGGTTCAATGCGTAAGAGCTACAATTTACATTGACTGCAAATTTGTTTCTATGTTATTTTATCTTAATAGTATTGTATTGAGAGTCCACTGCAAAAGAATGTAAGAACAGACCCAACTGCAGATGCAGCATCCCAACATTGAAAACCCTAGGCAAACAAGAACATGTAGAAAATAACAACCCAATTAAGAAGCACCAAAAGACCCAACTACAGTCATAGGACCCGAACCCTGCAAACTCGAACCAAATAACAATAAGCAACACACAACGAACAAAGAGGCAAGAAACAACTAGTCAACGAGGAATGATGCAGTTACAATCACGGTTGCACAACCCCAAACCTGCAAACTACAACAACACGAATAGGAAAACAATAACAACAACAACAACCAACCAAATAAGAAATCAATGGAGATGCGAAAAACAAGCATGAACCATTGAACGAGCAATGCCTATGAAGCATATAAATAAAAAAAAATGGAAGAAAATGTATTGTAACAACCCTGCTAAGTAAACATTCAACGCTGCCAATCCTGTTAGGTAAAAAGTCTGTCAGAAATGCTCTGTAAAATTTTTAGAAAAGAATGCAATGTGGCAGCTCCCTGACGTATCCCAAAAAATATTATTATAATTTATGTAACAATAGTTCCAACAATGGAGAATGTATTCGAAGGAAAAACTTTAGATATGCCAACATATTAAACATTTCCATAAATTTAGCTAGAAGAAAATGCTAAACCAAATATTCGAACTAATGCTAGCATTAATACACCTTCGACCAATGCATATGAAAATATATGATTCAAAAATAACATTTACRATCAAATACTTTGGATATGCCAACATATATAACATTGGGAATAGTGAAKATGGAAATAAGACCTCCAATCCCTTGTCCAATCAGATCATGAAAAATATGGTACTTTTTATTATATAAAAATCCATATTTTTAGTTCCCTGGTTCCAACAATAGATTATATGGAAATAATTGTGGTCAAAGGACAAACTAATACGAAGTCAATGAATTATCGATCGCTATAGTCCCTCTATGCCTATGACATAGACTAATAACACTTAAACAAAATATAGCCCCCATCAAATTTTCTCATTTACAAAGAAAAAAACAAGTAAACTCGAAATTCCAAGGCTGCCAAATTTTCATTTAAAAAAATGAGTAAACTTGAAATTCCAAGGCTGGTAGTGAACTTTGTCATTCTTCATCAGAAGGGCTAGAGAAACTTCGGTTGCATCGTGTCGGAAGAGATTGGATCTGAATCAATCCTTGGTCAGTAGAAGGTCTTTTTTTATTTTAATGAGCAACTTGCATGCTTCGACAAATGATTTGGGATTTTGTGTGTTCTATTGACTACAATGGAAAGATGGATCGACAGAGTACTAGTCCAGAGATGAAAAGGGGTGAATTTATGGGCGAGTAATATATATCTGGTTACACAACATTTAATGGTCTGGTAGGGGTAATAGGTATATATATCATTGTATATATTAAATGTTACATATTATTCATTGAATTTATGAACAAGTAGAGAGTATTCTCGTATCAAGGAGTTAGTGTTTCTTAGGCACTCTATAGCCTAGTATGAGAAGCATGAGGGAGATGTCTATGTAACTTAACCCATTAAAATAATAATAAAATTATATATATATATATATATATATGTGTGTGTGTGTGTGTGTGTGTGTATGTGTGTGTGTGTGTGTGTTTTAATATATTATAAAATGTAAATTGATTTCATTTTATTTAGATTTTCCCTAGCTTCAATTAATAGATCAGGAAAACATCTATTACATGTAATGTGCTTACAACGGTTGGCTTATTATATTACCCATTCATAGTCTTTTCTACATTCATGTGCATTGGGATCATACAATGATCTTTAGTTAAAACTCAAGCCTACCCATGTCGTTCTATGGTGCAGTGAACACATACCTATGGACTGATATTCAACTCATCTCATATTCGAGAAATCCACAAAAAATCCATAATATTGAACTTACTAGTTTTTCATCAACCCATTCACTAACCCCTTCTACCCACAAACCCATTACATATTTACAATACTATATTAGGGATAAGTATCTTACATTATGTTCAAAATGACCCAAAACTCCTAACTAGCTAATGTGTTAGCTATCTTTCACAAGTGTTTCTCCTATGCTTACTTGTCGTGTTATCCTCTCCTGTGTTATTCCCAAAATTTACCCAAAATTACCTGCTCTAACATATATTTCTAACCCCACTTCCCTCTCTCTACCTCCCCTTCCCTCTCTCTCCCCCCTTTCTCTCACACTCTCTCTCACTCTCTCTCTACCCCCTCCCTCTCTCTCTCTCCCCCTCCCTTCCACTATCTCTCATCTCTCTCTCATACATTTACCCCTCTTTCCTCCTCACTTTGTATACCCCTTTCTCTCTCCCCCGTTTATTTATTTACCTCTATCTACTCCCCTTTCCTCCCTCTCCCTCCCTTCCTCTCTCTCTCTCTCTCTCCCCTCTCTTTGTCTCCCTCTCCCTCCCTATAATAGAATCAAATGATCCTTGTCCACCCCCCCTCTCTTTATTGGCCTCTACCCCTCTCACACTCAGACACTATCTCTACCTCCCTCCTCCCTCTCTCTCCCCCCCTTCCTCCCACTATCTATCCTATGTTTCTCTCCTACATATACCACTTCTCTTGACTGTATCTCTCACTCTCTCCTTGTTCTATTTTCCCCTCTCTCTCTCTCTCTCCTTTTTCTATTTTCCTGTATCTACCCCCCTTCTCTCTCTCTACCTCCCTTCCCTCCCTCTTCCCCCCTTCTCTCTCTCTCTACCCCCTCTCTTTGTCTCCCTCTCTATTGGCACAGGGGCAGACCCAGGATTCAACGCTTCAACAACACACAAACAAAACCCTAACTACCGGCCCTTTCGACAACATCTACGAATCAGATGAAGTCTCACCCGAGGTAGAGGCAGGGGTGGTTGTTGGACTCCAGTGTCTACAACTTAGCTGGGACATAGATCTATGATTACATTACCCTAGAAAATAACTTATCAGTTATCATTCATTAGCACGTAACCCTTATTCACAATGCAGATAAAATCCTAATTACAGAGGAGCATAATATTCACCAAGATCTAATACATTTAAGCACTTAGCATATAGAGATAAATTAGATCTAGCATTCATTCACATGACTAAGCACTAAACTATTATATCAAATGTACTTATACATTGATGAGGGTAAGCACAAAGAATAAATCATATGAACAATACAACAACTAGAATGCACAAATCAACCATAACAAAGGATATACATGGTTCATCCCCAGCTCGGGGATACATCCACCAACTATTCTTCTCTTTCTTGTCTCCTGTCAATCATCTACATGCACAGAGACACAAAATTCTACTCCTCATAGGATAGGAGATCTGTGCGCACTTCACCAGATCCTCCTTCCATGAATTAGGTTATAGAAAAAATCCCTTCTTACAATTACTTTCACTTAGATCTGGAAGTTCTCAACAGAGTATGAACTAATCATTTATAACTATTCGCACTTATCTTATCAACTTACAACTTATCCCACTTCTATTTTTCTCTTTCTTAGATCGCCTAGATATCTATTTATACATTAAAAAAGGGCCTAAACATGGGTAAACCCATGGGCCAACATCCCATACCCGTTACATAACCTAAAACCCAAGAGCTACCTTAAAAAAGGGCCTAGATCCCGCGATCTCCACTTCAACTTGAGCTCCACCTTCGAACAGCTTGTCGAAGTCCCAAAAGGGGTCAAAATTGACCAAGCATCTCCAAAACTTGGTCAAGGGACAATAGGCCCCCAACACTCTCCTGTGACTCATCTCGAGTCACTCTGCTCTGGGTAACTCTACCTCAAAAGCCTCGATCTTGGCTCGAGCTCCTTCCCCAGGACCTCTTGCTCGACAAACTCCTGAATAATTGTCTCGTTTACAATTCCTTCCAAGCATTGTTCGACTGCAACGATTTCTTGTTCTAGTTTTGCTCCTCGTCCTTCAATCTCCTCAAAAAGTAGGCATGCTACATCCTAGGTTGGTTGGAGCTTCTGAGTCACTTCCATGACTTTGCTCTATATGGCATGGACTTGTTGTTGAATAGTGCGTTGTTCTTGGAAACTTTTCATTCTCTCAACTGCTGAGAGGAGCTTCAATTGCGCTTATACTATTGTTGCTTGTTGTTTTTCCTCCTGGAGCTATGACTCTAGTGTCTTCAGTTTAGGGTCCTCGGTAAGGCACTCATAATTCTGTGCACTTTGACTGCTAAGTTGTTGACATTCCAAAGCTAAGGCCTTGATTATCTCAACTCTGCTTTGATCATTTTCTTATCTTTGGTATTGCATGTCCTATGGAGTGCTTGGCACTATTTGTAACTCTAGTTATGCTACTCTTTGTTGAAGTTGTTGAATGGCTTCAGCAAGCTTCGCCACTCAAATCTCCACTGGGTATTCCTCCTATTGCTATAACCCCATCACAAAGAAAATTTCTCTATTGACTGTTTCTTTCACTCCAACCTGCTCCGCGAGCAGTTGTTCTTTCTCTTGTTGGATCTGCACTTTCTCTGCTTCTAACTTTGTTTGGAGGGCATCCTTCTCCTATTCTGCAACTTGATGTTTCTCCATCACTTCGTCTTGTGCTTGCTTTAGGGATACTGTGCCCTGTTCTTTTTCTTCTTGGACATGAAGAAGGTGAACATCGGTTGCATTGGCTATTATACGGAGTTGGGAAGGCTCATCTCCCAACTCTATTTCTTGCGATGGTGGGGGCGCAGTGGACACTGCGCGACTGGAGTGAAGGGCTTGTTGTACACCTCTTAGATCTGATTCAATTCTTTCATACATAGTTTCTTGCTTTGATTCATTGTGCTATAAAATATCTTCTGAGGTATTTGAGATAGCAACGATGATTAGGTCGATGTTTTCCATCATGAGTATAGTCTCCATCTACAGTTTACTAGCTTTTGATTTCTTCGATAAGGTAGGTTTCGTGGGGGAAAGCTTTCATTTATTATATGGATCTACATCATCAGGGGGATTGTGTGGCGGTGTTACTTCACCTTGCTTCTGCTTACATTCTTACCCATTGTTTTCTTCTTTATCTACTTCGTCATCACCTCCTCCTCCTGGTGATTCTGAAGCATTTTCTTCTGATGCGTTGCTCAATTATTGTAATTCTCCCTTCTTCTCCCTTCTGCTACTTCTAGGTGTATCATACTCTTCATGAGTGACCACCAGACTTCCAATTAGATTAGGGTTGGACAGTTCTGTGAGGTCAACAGGGATAATGAGCTCTGCAAGACATTCCTTAGTTATTTCTTCTAGGTCCTCCTCTATGAGATTGTAATAACTCTATAGTACTTCTTTGTGTTCGTCTCTGTGCACAGTGATATAGATAAAATGTCTATCTGTGTGGAACTTCACAAATGACCTAAAACTGTGCAGGGTGTTCGACGTCATATGAGGGAAGGAATCAATAACCCTCTTCAACTACAGGTAGTAGGTGTGGAACACTGCATTTGACTACCATTGTTTTCCCATATCGCTCGAATACCATAGCATGGTGAACTTCACAGCTAAGGGTTCAGACGACTCTATTTCAGGGAAGGTTGCACCTTCTGGCATCGCCCAAGCAATGAACGTGATGAGGATTAGCAACCAGCTAAAATGGAACTCATATCCCTGATACTGAGATTCACGACAATCCAATTCTAACTGGTTAACTAGGTAACTAGCCCAGTTCATTTGGAGTCCTTCTACGCATTTTTCGGCGAGGTCAACGACAAATCTCATGACCTACGTGGGTCTGTTCTTTCTTACTAGATTATCAACAATCAACTGGAAAACAAGGTGCACTACGCCATTCTTAATAGAGGCTACCTTGTAGCCTCGTGTCCCCTTCTCCACATCATCTTAGGTATCTTTAATCCTTTGTGCCAGGGCGAGGTCTGCAACCTTCCCCAAGTAAAAGTCTTATGGGTCTGGTCCCTGCATGCTTAAGTCGGTGATCCTATGGATCAACATCAGATCAACGGTAATGCATCTGTTTAGACACAAATAACTGCCATGGAAGCATGACAACATGAGATTAACACATGAGTTAACCTGATGGTGCCTTCCAAAATGTGGAATCTTCATTACATTCAAAATAGTGGACTGCACGATGTTCATGGTCCACAGTTGGGGAATGATCTTCAATTTATTTCCCTTCGTCTTGGTCAATTCTTTGTGAGGTGAGAGAATGCCATAGATATTGTGGTCTCGTATATTGTAGTCATTGATATTCAGGGTCAAAATATTATCCAGTTGTGGTTTAAATGCACGTATCCCCTTTGGGAGGTACGCAATAATCAGGGTGTAGTTGACGTCTCTTAGGATGCTGTCATGACTCACCACATCGGTCAGGGGTGGGATGTAGTCAGGTAGAATGGAGGGGATTAAATTCTCATTCACCAAGTCATATCGATGCTTGGATCTTTTCTCAGTTGCAACTCGGGATGGTCCGGATCCACGAGCAGTCGATGAAGAGGATTGCACTCCTCTCATTGACGAAGCTTGAACCCCTGCAGACATTACTTTTTCAACCATTAGATATATTAGGATTTCTTCTACTGAATTTTCTACTGGTCTAATTTCGTCTGACATGCACGCTCGTGATCGGATAACTCAGATCGATGAACAAATTCTCAATGAAATAGAATAGGTGGCGAAGTATCAGTAAACACAGCGCGGTAGTAGTCATATTTCACTGAGCTCAAAGAATCATTTTTTGCAAAAGTGTTCTCGATACAATGTGCAATGGGATAAGTAGGCAATGTCCTAACAATTTCTTCCAACGGGTCGAAAATACTTAATTAATGCAGTTCCATCCGTTATTGTGCGGTCCCAACGGTCCAATGGAGAGCCTTCTGATCATAATTGTTGTTCTAACCGTTCAGGAGCGTCGATATAATGGTCATAATGCCTCCAACGATCATATTTATCTTCCATGGTGAAGTGCCAATCTGAGCTTGTATGATATCCCAACGAAGTTCAAATTCTATAGACCTTCCTTCTGCGAAGTCTTCTTTGGAACTTCCTGTAATTTCTCTAACTTTTCTTTCTTCTTCCTGAGCTTTCTAGCCTTCTTCCCTGTGATCTATGTCTCAGTATTCCTCTTTCCATTATTATTCTTGTCTCATCTTGGCATAGTAACATCGCGTTGTTGATGATATTTTGTAGGGTTCAAGGGTAATGCTTCTTCTTTGTCTAGGGTAGGTGCTCTACTCTCCTGTACATACAGGTGTTTCAAGTTTTCATGTGTTCTTCCAACTTCGATGTCCAGAACTTTGGTCCTTAGTAGCTTCGAATGGCCTTCTTTTTATTTCAGTAATTGCGTTATTCTCCTAGCCATGAAATCTCTTAGTTCTTTCTTTTTCTGGTCCAGGGCTTCCTCTTCTTGTTTTCTTTGGATCTGATCTTTCTCAATCCGGGTTTTCCTAGTAACATAGAAAATGGGGCATTGTTCTCAATAAATTTAACAACCTCAAATTATTCCTCTGTCGAAGTTACATCATCACTCAAAGATGTATGGGTGAGTCTTACACATAGGTTTATTAGCTTTCCTCTAAATAATCCTATTACTCCCAATGACAGAATCATAGCAGGTTTTCCCAAAATTTCCCAAGTTCTTTCTTTCATGATTTTCACCTATGTTTCCTCATCCAGAACACAGTCTATGTAGAAGTCTCCTATTCTTTCTTCTATTCACTCTTTCTCTTTTAAGATCTACGATAGATTGATGCCTCTATGACCGTTTAGGGTTTCTTTCATCTGCAGTAATACAGTCTCTGACTCTTTCTAGGGTTCTGCCATAGTCTTAATCTCTTGTCCTGTCTCATGGTTTTCTTGTTCCATATTCTTTATTTCAACCTTAGAAATCATTCTAGGGAAATCCAGAACTTCATGGTCCATAGATTTACAACAAAGACAACTAGGTCTTCTACCAAGGCATTCCTTAGCCAGATGTTCTGGTCTTCTACAACTGTAACAAAGAATTAATCCTCTCTTTCTCTTAATTGATCCTCGGCCTTTCCTGTACTGTGCAGTAGGGTCACAGTAACTAACCTGCAAAAAATTCTTTCTAGGATCCTGCATCCATTTTTTAGTCCAAGGGTAAAATCATGAAGCTGGGTAACACTTTCGTGACAATCGGGTCTCCAAAATTTCTAGCGGCAATTTTTCGGCCGAACAAATATTACTTTCGGCCGAAATATTATTCGGCCGAAAATTCTCACGTCAAATTTAACGGTGCCGTCAAAATTTGTGTACAATGTTTTTTGAATGAATTATTTTCCCGCGGTAAGAATATTTCGGCCGAAACGTTTATTTTTTAACGGATTCCGTTAAAAACTAGGTTTCGGCCGAAAGAATATT
>SNQJ01S0170443.1:5443-20609 GCA_010110895.2 Picea sitchensis
ATATATATATATATATATATATATATATATATATATATATATATATATTATCTGTTCTCTAAAACAAATGTAGATCAACACATTAAAACAATGATTTAAACAGATTTAAATATAGACAGTAAAATCTGAACATATGAAAATAAATTTGAACATAAACTAAATTTTCGAGTGCAAAAATTAACCTTAGCTTACCTCTAGCTCATGAAGAATGTACTTGTCACATGTGAATGTAATCCTCTTTCATATGCTTAGATAATCAACTTAAAGTTCATGGATCAAAACTCTAGGGTTTTGATCTCTATCATGAATATAGTTAGACAATTTTGCCAAGGGGAGGACTAAGGTAAGGGCTGATGTAAACACTCAACAACTGCTAAAAAACTGAATTGAATATACTATAACAGTCAAACCCTTTAAGCAAAGGAAGATACCAACAACTGTAGCAACAAGTAGTAAAACCCTTCAAAGAAGATACCAACAACTGTAGCAACAAGTAGTAAAACCCTTCAAAGAAGACACCAACAAACATATATGGCAAAGAGTGAATTCACTCACAGGTAGGTACAACAAAGAGAGATCCAACAAACAGTGGGAGGATGAGCAGAAACTCCCTGTCACAAAATGGTTGCCAGGAGAAGGGAGGCACCCATAGCCTCATACACACAACGTCAACCAAAAACAAGGGTTGCGACACCTCTATATACACAGCGACAACCACAAGGAAGGGCCGCGACACCCTTACACCAGTCCGTGGCGCCATAACACAGTTCGCGGGGGTTGAGAGAGATCCACGGTAGCAAGGAAATCAAGGAGAGGTCTGTAATACCTCTAACTAGCAAACACAAAAACAATCTGAAGCTCCCAGCCAAACAAGAGTCCAAACAAATACCTCATATCTGAAGATGAAAGATCACTAGGATAACCATACCATAAAAAAAAGCAATCTGAGGTAGCCACAACATGTATAGGAAGAGTGAGGAGAGTGAGTGTAAGTGAGTGCATAAAAATGAGAGAGGGAGGGTTCCTTGTATAGTTATGAAGAAGGGTTAGGGCTTTAAAATAAAATAATAAATAAATGACATTTTAATTAATAACAATTATTAATTAAAAGTCAAACAAGTCAAAGTGACTTATAAAAACCCAACACAACATTACTCAAGAAAGGAAACAAGATCAAACAAAAGGGGGAACCCTAAGACAAAGTCAAGGGGGTCCTCAATGGCAAAACATGTCCACATAAGTCTCATAATGACTTGTAAACTTTTATCATCACTGCATAAGAGGGTACATCAACAATGTGGTCATGTCCATCTTCTCAATTACTCCTAGGTCTCATGGACCATCCTGGGAGAGAGGAAGAAGATCACACATCATCGCATCTTGGTACACAACCAAGATCCATCTGGTCCTAGAACAGGTTACCCAAAACACATCTGGGGGCCCTAGAACACATCTGGGGGCCCTAGAACACATCTAGGGTCTTGTCCACCAAGGTACAAGACCAAGGATCAACCCAAGCATTAAGAAAGGGTTCCCTGGAACATATCTAGGGGCCCTAGAATACATCTAGAGACTTATATCATCAACCACCAA
This sequence comes from Picea sitchensis, assembly GCA_010110895.2. Classification (NCBI taxonomy): domain Eukaryota; kingdom Viridiplantae; phylum Streptophyta; class Pinopsida; order Pinales; family Pinaceae; genus Picea; species Picea sitchensis. Next base: position 7,037 of record SNQJ01S0170443.1, read on the forward strand.
GGAACACATCTAAGGATCAATCCAAGCACCGAGCAAGGATTCCCTGGAACATATCCAGGGGCCCTAGAACACATCTAGGGACTTACTGCTTGGTCCTTGACTAAGAACCCCAGTCATGTACTGGGGGCCCCCACTAGGGTCTTTTGCCATGGATCTCATTCCTTGGTCCCAAACTAAGAAACCTCAGGAGTGCACTAGGGGCCCTAGTCCTTAGCTAGGGTCTTATGCCATCCTCCCGAAGAATGGCTCTTGCAACTACACTAATTTCAATAGTGTTCCCTCATTCCTTTTTGTCAATATACAACATCTAAGAGCGAAGGTGGCAAAGACCCAAAGCATGTTTCAAAAGGGGACATACTGTTGGAAGTGTGGACTAATATGTTATAAGAGTGTTTAATATAAATCACATTTCTGTTCTAGGTCATTGGATGCTTTTGATTATAAACTGTCAAAATTTGAACGAATGCCTTATTCAATACTTCTGTTTGCCTATTTGTTTGTGGATGGAAAGTTGTAGATCCCTTCAACTTGGTGTCCATCTTCTCCCAAAGTGTAGTCCAAAAGGCACTGTGAGATTTGGTATCTCTATTTGAGATGATGCTCCTTGGTATCTCAAAGTGCACCTAGGTCTTTTCAAAGAACATGTTTGCTGCGTCTTGTCCCTTGATGGTCTTTTTATAAGTCATGGAAATGCACATCTTACTAAATCTGTCAACTGCTAGAAATAGATAACCACATCCCTTTCTGGTTCTTGGCAGACCACCTACGAAATCCACGAAGACACTCTCCCATGGTGTAGTAGGTAGATGTAAGAAATGGTATAAACCTCGCTTCCTATTACTGGGTTTGCTAGTATAATAAAGTTTACATCCTCTAATAAATTGAGCTATATCTTGCTGTATTCTAGGCCGACACACATACCTCTTTAAGTTGGCAATTGTCTTCCCAACACCAAAATGCCCTCAACTTTAGAGGTGTGGGCCTTTTTGATAAGCTACAATATTTTCACCTTTTAGGAACACAAAGCTTGTCTAGCTTGTAGAGCAACCCATCCTAGAGAGGATAACCAACGTTACCATCACCTTCTTCTACACAAACTTTGCCTTGTATCTATTGAAACACCTCTTTAAAGTCCTCATATTCTATGTATGCCTATTTGTACGCATAATGGGTGAAAGGGTCCATAGGGTCCATGTGCATAAGAGTTTCCAAATCTATGGTCTTAGATGTGGGTTCCTTGAAAGCATGTCTGTCAGCTTATTAGTGTTGCCCTTCTTATATTTGATGATAAGATGAAATTGTTGTAAAGACCCCATCCACTTCTAATGTTTGGTTTGCTAAAGCATACTTTGGGCTTGCAAATACTGTAGTGGTTGGTGATCAATGTGGATGATTGTTTCTTTACCCATCAGATAATGCTTCCATTTATTACTGGCTTGAACCAGAGTAAAGATTTCTTTGTCATATATAGAGTAGTTAGGACTCCACCATGAACATTTCAAAATGATAGCATATCGGCTTACCACCTTGCGTCACAATCCCATAACATATCTACTTGAATTTGTCTCCACTTCAAAAGGATTCCACAAATTGGGCAATGCAAGAACTAGTGCGAACTAATCTTTCGTTTAAGTCCTTCAAAATATTTTTGCTGATTCTTTCCCCACTTGAAACTTTTTTTGTTGGTTGTTATGGCATGGAATGGTGCAACAACAACTGAAAAAGGATGTTATAAACTTCTGAAGGTACCCACAAATCACCTAACCTTAGTGACATTAATAAGATTTTGCCACTCGAGGATGGCCCCTGTCTTTGTGGGAGCTATCTTGAGTTTCCCTCCAATAATAACATACCCCAAAACACTGATGAATGTTGAGCAAATTCATATTTCTTAAGGTTTTCCAGTAGTTGATGCCTTTTTAGGGTTGCTAATACCTGCATGAGATGTGGCATATGCTCTACCCAAGTAGAGCTATAAACCAATATATCATCTAAGTACAATATTACTAATGAATCTAGAAAAAGAGGCAATACACCATTCATCAAACATGTAAATGTAGTTGGTGTATTACACGAACCAAAAGGCATTACCAACCATTCATATAAATCTTTCCTTCTCTTGAAGGTGGTCTTTTATGTGTCTTCTTCTTTTATTCATACCTAGTGGTATCCCGATTTTAGATTGAACTTGGTTAAGTAATTAACATGTTGCAACTGATCTAGTAAGTCATCAATCCTGTGCAAAGGATTTCAATTCTTAAGGGTGGTCATATTGAATGCTCTGTAGTCAATACACATTCTTCAATCTCCAACCTTCTGTTGAAATATTGTAACTGCAAAGAATATTCTATTTATTATTGAGTCATTATTCATTAGATCAATCCCCTTTTGTGAATTGATCATGTCGGGCATTGTAATTGACCAAATCCCTTTTTGCAGATTGGTCAAACCCTAATTGTATTATGCAAATTGAGAAGTCGGCCCCCAGGCCTAATTAAAGTGGTTTTAACCACTAACAAGACAAGACGGCCCTGCCTAGTGAAAAGACACCTTTCCAACGCCTGCCAGCTAGTATAAATCAAGGAGGCTAGCGCCTCATTATTTCACTCACTCATTCAGTCATCAAGTGCGCAAGTTTGGTAGCTGCAGTTGGGAGAAGAAAGAAGAGAGAGGCGCATTGCTTAGTGTTGGATATTCTCTAGTGTTTTGGTTTATTGTCTTGGCATTGTATTGGCTATCTATATTAAGGAAGTTTTGATGGGTATTCTCCCCCATGAGGGTTTCCCAGGATAAATGCTGTGTATCTTGTGATTGTGTTTCTCTCAATGATCCTACCTATGCTATGGTTATCTAGTAAATTGAAAAGAAACCTAATAATAGCTCAAAACTTAACACCTTCTTGGTTACTATGAGGATAGGTGACCCAAAAGGTGAGGTGTTTAGTCGAATTACTCCTTGCTCCAATCGCTACTTGTAGGATTGCCTGTCAGTAGAACCCAATGTTTGGCAATGGGGAGGCAAACAACAACTGTATCTCATGCTCCACTACCCTCTTAGGCGATAACCCTTTAGGCTCCTGGAACACTTATTTGTACGTCTACAAAAGTTCCTCCCACTGATGTTTCAAACATTTAGTACATTTCTCAAGAGATGCCTTTACTTTTATCGATTCATCTCTTGGTTGATTTTCTCTTAAAAAGAGTAATACAAACTTCCTAGTAGAACTGATCAATTTCTTGGCCTAGTTGGCACTCACCGGAGAGATCATGGATTTACCTTTGTGTGCATTAATGATGAAAGACTTCCCATCCTTGATCTAATGGCATTGGTTTGCTCCCCTCATGAAGATTTCATCCCTCATGTGTGTTATCACACAAGTTGTAGGTTGGGAAAAGCTTGACCCAACCATCAAATGGAGACAACTTAAAGAACACCTACCCACTGTCACCTTAGGCAGGTATTCCCGTCACTTTAGATATGATAAAATCACCTCAAAGGGGGAAGCCCAATGACCTTGGGGGAAACGAGATGGAAAGTGAAGAGATGATAGAGAGTCCCCCTATAGGTCAAGATAGAGAGTGCGGAAAGGCTTGAGAAAGAGTCTTGGTAGTAGCCAAAGATTGCCAAGAGGTAAGAGTACTTGTAGAGAGTGATGTACCTGCCCAAGACATAAGAACAAGCCAAGTATATGCATATAATGTTAGGTGGACAAGCAAGTTAAGCTCGCTGTCCCTAATTGCAGCGATAAACAATGATATATATCAGCAATAAAATGATAATGACAGCTACAAAGTAAAGTTGCTTAAAGCTTAGTCAAAAGTACAAGAGACAAGCTAGCAAATGACTAGTTTAACTCAAGAAGATAGCATGAAACTTTAGCAACAATGTAACGCTGTTGTAAACAAGTTTTGTAGAAGTAATTATCAGCCTTATGGATGTAACAAACAAGTTATTACAACAAAGAAATCAGCCATCAAAACTTGCTAACAATCCACCCAAAAAGTATGCTAGCCTTAGTAGATTAATGCGACAAACTTTTAGCAACTTTCAACGGTTGAGTAGTGAGTTATAAATGAAAATGTGTTAGGGTTTCTGTAGCCCTAATGGCTGTAGATGAAAAGTTATAAAAACAACAAGAAATACTTAGCACATTAAGATGCTCTAGTGCCAATGACAAGCCTAGAACATCAAGAAGAGATTGCAATTTGAACAAGTTGATTATCTCGTGTTTTCACGTATCCCAATGCAACAATTTTATTTCTCCAATGCAAATTGAAAATGATTAGTGCTTTAATTATTGGGTTATGGAGTCAAAGAATGAGTTAACTATACTACTTCCTTGGGGGTGTAAACCCTTTTACTCCCCAAGGCAAGTAAAGCTAACTAGGAAGTGCTAGGAGGGTGTAAGCCCTTTTACTTCTCCTAGCACTACCTTAAGCAACAAATTATTTCCAAGACAAATATTGATAGGCTTAGTGGGGTTGCATGCCTTTATACTCGCCAAGAAATCCAACTACTTAACCTTGCAACCAAGAAAAAGAGACCATAACAAGATAAAACCCTTCACCTAGAGCAAGAATTAACAAGAGAAACTTCTACTTTGCCAAGAGTTATCCACCAATATGCAACAAAAATACTCCACAAGAGGTAGCGCACCACTTCTTTCCACCAATAACAAAGAAAACCATAACAAGTGCAAAGGAGAGAGAAAATTCCCAAGAATAGAGAAAATTTTGGCCAAGTACTTCTCATAATGGGAGAGTTATGTTATGAAATGAGATTCAAATGATCTCTATTTATACAAAACGTCTTAAAGACTGTTTGTCCACATAAGTTAGGGTAAACACAAAATAAGGGGGTAACAACCTTTATTTTGCCCCTTTACACAAATAATATTATTTAATTTTACTTTTGCACATGAAAGAAAACCCTAAAACACGACGTCACCCTCTAAGGGTGGCGTTTTGACCCTTTAAGCAAGTCATTGGAGGAGTAAGTTGGAGTTGTTGGGGCTTAGAACCTCCCTCTCATGCGCTATAGCCTCCTACCAAATCATGCCAAGTGTCAAGTAGCAACTCCATCACCACCAAACCTTAGCCCCTCTATGACGTCAAGCCTCAAGAAAGTGACGTTTTGGCCTCTCTAAGCAAATCGTTTGGCATGTGAGGGCTAAGGAAGGTCCTCCAAAGTCAAGTCTCTGTGATCCAACATGTGGGCCCTTGGCATCCAACTCGTGGGCTTGAAGCCCCATGGAAGTCCAAGCTAGGCTTGTTCCTCCAAAACTGTCCACCAGCTGGGTCCTGCAAAGACAAATAGATACGCCCTTCAAGGATCTCAAGTCAAAGCATCATGATGAGTAAATCAAATCAATAAAAGAGCTATCTAAGCATGCACATCCAAACAACCTCATCAAACTAAACCAATGCTCAAAGTCCCTATGCAATTTACCAAGTTTGAGTATGGGAGGGTTGATAAAACGGCCTATTGGGTGAATCGTTCCTTAGGTTTAGGGGTGTTTCCTGAGGGGACATCCTTCTAAGTCATGTGGATGATGTGTTATGGATGAGGGGAAATTTTTTGGGCATGGGGTTCATGACATACAAGGGGTTGTAGTGTCTCACTTATGGGTGCCTTTGTAGAGGGTGCGTTGCACCTTCGTTTTCAATGCATCCTTTTTCCAAGGCCATTCATTGCCATTAATTAATTAATAGTCCAAAACCTTGGGTACTCCCTATTGGTGAATCGATTAGCTTGGGGGGCAGTACGACAAGGCCACTTGAAGCTAGAGGTACACAAAGTGTGGAAAGATGAGGGGATGAAGTGTGGAAAGTGGCGAGTATGGTCTGGAATGGCACGATGACTCGTCAAGAGGACCTCCCAGTAGCATACCTATCCCTAAGGGTGACCCACTTACTAGGGAGAAATGTTAACCACCAAGGTGAAACATGGAAAAGAGCATAATGTCCAAGCAAATGTCACATAATCAAAAGCAGTAATAGATGTAACAAACTAAAATGCCTCAAATATTGAAATGACACTCACCATAATACTTGACTTGTACCTCATGGAGCAAGACCCAATGTCTTCCGGAGGTCAACTGATGTGGTGGATATCGTCATGATCACCCTCGAGCCGTGGTGGTGAGGTGGGTCTCCATCTGTGCAAGTGGACACTGTTGGTCAAGCTGTCTCTCGATACTCCATGTCTGCAACCTGAGGGCCTCGAGACATCATCTCCTTAGTTATCCCACAAAATGGGGATAACAATGTGCATGTAAGGGCTTTGAAACACTACACCACACACATCTAGTGGTACTGCGTCTACCTCCACCTCAACAAATTTGATCTTACACTACTTAGTGACCTTGAGCTTTGCATCCTTATTTACCCATTCCAATGGATATAGGTGAGGATGGTCATGAACTTTCAATCCAAGCTTGCTAACTAGATCTTCTGCCATGAGGCTGGCCTATGAACCGAAATCAAATAGAGTATTTGCCACCTTTTATTTCTTGACCTGGATCTTAATATGGAAGAGTTTAGTCATCTCCTTCTCTTCCTTGGGATAAAGCCTACTCAGATTCGTCTCATTCTACATTGTAGTGCCGACAATCTTTTCATCTACATCTAAGTTGCTCTCTACCTAGTTGTTAAATCAACGACTGACATGTACTTGTTCTTGGCACCCTTCTTGGAGTTCTTTGGATTCAACTCTGGATGTAGCTTCCAACACTTATCTTTGGTGTTACCATTAATATTACAATGATTATATTGGTTGTTTGCATCCTTGCACTAATGTGCTGTCGCTGTTTTCTTCTTTTCGTTTCCTTTCCACTTCTTCTTTCCATCCTTGGAAGCATCTTGGTGGTATATTTGTTTGGAATCAGTTGGTTGTTCATTCTTCTTGCCCAAATCCTCTAGATATTGTGGTTGCATACATGCCTCATAAACTGTCCTAGGTTTAAAGAGCACCACTTGCCCCAAATGATTGTGTGGAATTCCTAGATACTTGAGGAGTACATCCAGGTTCTTGGGAGATACATCCTGTTAGATTTTGTAGCTTGGTTGGTGTCTCAGCTGTGCCTATGTTTCCTAGGCCAGCTAATGGACACCTTATACAACCCAGAACATCCTTTTATCTCAGCCTAAATCAGACTTAGGCAAATCAACAAAAAAATGATTCTTGAGTGGAATGTGGGGCCCAGGGAGAGAGGGTGCACCTCATGAAGGTGGTTGGATGGTTTGTGGGGCCCAATCCAAAGGGGGGTGCACCACTTAGTGGAGAGTGGGTTCCAGACCTAGAGGGGCTCCCTAATCTCAGCCATTGAGGCCCAAGGTTGGGCACACATCTTAAGGTAAATGGGGGCTGAAGGTGAGATAAAAGAGGGGCTGGGGGTGGAGTTGGAGAAGCATTCTCATTTGTGAAGTTGTGCAGGTGAGAAGAAGAGGGAGCTGGGGCAGGAGAAGTAGAGGGATTAGCTGAAGCAGAGAGGGAAAATTCAGGTCCTAGTTTGGGCAGTCTACAGAGGTCATTCCGGGCTACAAACAAAGGCCATTTCAGAACAACAACTAGCAGAGAGGATCATGCCAAGTTCTGACCGAATTTTTCTCAACCAAGAGGGTTGTTTCTAGGCCATACCAACACCAGCAAGCAGGTCATACAACAAGACGAATCTGTATAGGCCATACAGGCCGTACATGGCCAGATCTTGCTGGGCCGTACAACCAACAGTTGGACCTTTTTTTCTGCTGTGGAATGTGAACTTGTTTGCTGGAAATTTGTAAGAGTTCTTCAGTTTTACTTTGCTGCTGTAAATATTCTCCCGAATGCCCAATAAACCCGCCTCTTAGCTGGTTTTCCCCACACTGGGGTTTCCAGGGTACATCTGGTGTCTTGTGTAAATTTTGTGCTTGGTTCTTTATGCTTATGTTGTCATTTTATGGTTTATTACTCAGCCGTAGGTTAACTGCATAATTCTGAAATTTATATCAGCAAACTAAATTTCTGAGTTTAATAATTATTGGCATTAACCTCAGTGACTGAGTAATAGGAAATTTCAACATGGTATTAGAGCGCAACCTCTGAGTATAGGACAACCAAGTTTCTTGCTTTGCAGACCAGAAAGGATAAATCAACAAGTGAGATGTGAGCCAAAGGTGTGTGGAAAACATGGAAACAAACTCAAATGACCAGTGTAGGCTTAAGGGTTGAGGACAAGTTGGATGGAGCCTCAAATTTATGTCCTTGGAGGGAGCGTATTAGCTTGGTGTTGGAGGAGAAGGGGTTGTTGGAAATTGTAGAAAGCAAAGTGGCAGCCCCAACTGATCCAATACAACTAGCTGCCCATACCAAGAAGGATGACAAGGCTAGGAGGATACTTGTGGATGGTGTCAAAGACCACATCATTCCACATTTGTCTGGAAAGAAGACAACGAAGGACATGTGGGAGGCCCTGGTAAAGCTATACCAGTTTGACAACTAGAGAAGGAAGATGTTGCTCAGAAAAAAGCTGAGAAGCACGAAGATGGCCAAGGGAGAGTCCATGGTCATTGAACTCACAAAGTTCACTCAGATCAGAGATGAGATGGTAGTTGTGGGAGAGGTAGTGGATGAGACTTAGTTGGTGAGGACAACCTTGAATGGCTTCACTAAGCAGTGGGAAGTTTTTGTCCGTGGAGTGGTGGCTCGAGAGAAACTCCCTGATTGGGGGAGATTGTGGGATGACTTCACCCAGGAGGAGTTGAGACTTTATGCCACTCAGGCTAGACAACCAAAGAGTGAGGAGGAGGAGAATGTGGCTCTTCATGCAAAGAAGAGTAGTGGAGCGAGAGGCTCCAGGGACATGAGCAAAGTGAGATGCTTTGCATGTCACAAGACTGGCCACTATGCCAACAAGTGTCCCAACAAGAAGAAGGAGTCAGAGGTAGCAGCTACAACATCTACTGAGATGAATGCGTTTGCAGAGAAATTCGATGACGAAGTTTCTCTGGTTGCCACTCTTTCTGGCAACAGTAGATTGGCTGAGTTTGAGGAAAGTGGGGCATGGTTCGTGGACAGTGGGTCATCTCGCCATATGACGGGAATGAGGTCGGTGTTTCTTAGTGTTTCAGAGACGGGCTCATACTGCCATGTGAAGAGTGGGGCGTGCACCAGGCATGCAGTAAAGGGGCTTGGATGTGTCAAATTCCAGCTAATTCAGGAGTGTCTCTGGAGGTGGATGAGGTGATGTATGTGCCAGAGCTGAAGGTTAACTTGCTCTCTATATCAACTTTGGAGGATATGGGGTATGTAGTGATGTTTGCTAATGGTCAGGTGCTCATACGGGCAGAGGGAGCGGCCTTGGATGCAACAATGAGGCTTGGCATAAGGCAAGGTATGATGTAAAGGGTGCTGGGAGAGCCTGTAGGTGGGTCCAGAGGGATCTTGGATCAGAGATCAATGTCGAAGAAAGTTAGTTGGTATGACTTGACATTGATGGAGGAGTCAAGCAGGACATCAAATCAAAGTGCAACGGAGGTAGCATGGATGTCTTCCATTTTAGAGGGAGCAACTACAACAACAACAGGGTTGATGGGATCAGAGATTGATCCGAGTGGAGACACCTCCCTTGCTAAGAGGGAGTGTTAGATTTTGTAGCTCGGTTGGTGTCTCAGATGTGCCTATGTGTCTTAGGCCAGCTGTTGGACACCTTAAACAACCCAGATCAACCTTTATCTTAGCCTAAATCAGATTTAGGCGAATCAACAAAAAAACGATTCTTGAGTGGAATGTGGGGCCTAGGGAGAGAGGGCAGACCTCATGAAGGTAGTTGGGTGGTTTGTGGGGCTCAGTCCAAAGGGGGGCATACCACTTAGTGGAGAGTGGGGTCCAACCCAAGAGGGGCACCCCAATCTTAGCCATTGAAGCCCAAGGCTGGGCACACATCTCAAGGTAAATGGGGGCTGAAGTTGAGATAAAAGAGGGGTAGAGGGTGGAGTTTGAAAAACATTCTCATTTGTGAAGTTGTGCAGGTGAGAAGAAGAGGGAGCTTGGGCAGGAGAAGTAGAGGGAGCAACTGAAGCAGAGAGGGCAAGTTCAGGGCCTAGTTTGGGCAGTCTACAAAGCTAATTCTGGGCTGCAAACAAAGGCCATTTCAGAACAACAACTAACAGAGAAGAGCAAGCCAAGTTTCGACCAAAATTTTTCTCAGCCAAGAGGGTTGTTTGCAGGCCGTACTAGCACCATCAAGTAGGCTGTACAACATGCCAAATTTGTACATGCCTGTTAAATTCTGAGCTTGATTTCTTATGCAGATTATTTGTTTAAAATTTTCAACACTTGGATTTTAGCTTAATACATTTTAACGATATAGAATCATAATTGAATAGCAATAACCATGTAGATACATAAGCATGCACATCAACAACACATATACCTTGGGAAAACCATGTACAGGGAGAAAAACCCCAACAATCGATCTTCCTTTATTCAATTAATAATGTATGACCACTTACAAATATCCACCATGAAAAATTTGCTCTTAAATGAGCTTACCAAGACGACTTAGACTAGACTGAATGGCCTTGTAGAAGCAAAGAGACTTGGCTGATATAATCTCTTGTTATTGACCAACACTATGGAAGATACTGTTGATATTATGGTAGCTGCGGGAGGTATTAACCTCCATTGTGACCTTTGACAAGATTAGAATACTCCAGAAGCAAGAAAAGAATTGAATATAACTCAAAGAGATGTCGGCTAAAGGAGATAATTAATATTAATTAATTAGCACCCAGAATGAGAAGTCGACCCAGATAGTTTGGCAGAAGTAGTATAAATACAGGAGGGCAGTCTTCACTTTAGCCAGAATTCTCAGAATCGCAGAGACACACTTGTGCGCATTGCAGTTGGGCAGTTTTGTGCGCAAGTCCTGGAGAAGCTGCTGCCGCCAGGTCTGAAGTCTATAGTTTCGGTCTTTATGGGTTGGACTCTCTGATCAATCTTGGTGATCTCTTGCTTAGTGCATTAGGCTTGGTTGGCTATTGATTTGATATCCGAATTCTTCTCTCTGTAAAGGTCAAGGTGCTCAGGGGTGGCATTAGTGCCTATGGTTGGGTGACAATATTGCTATATTGTCTATGGTTAAACGAGCACATCCAATATTCTAACAGGTTATGGGCCCACACCTCCTTCATTTAGTCTAACCACTGGAAGAGAGCATAGCCATAAGGATACTAAGCTTGTTGAAGAACTACCGCTAGGGTTTTCTAGCAGGAGCAGTTACTAAAGCACTACCGCTAGGGTTACTAGCAAGTGCAATTGCAGAAACCCTAAAACCCTGATCCAACATATTATGATGGAACACCTCACTCAAGGAGAAGGTATTCAAGTGCGCCTTAGTCTAACGCACCTCTTGGCACTCTCAGAAGGCAGAAACGTCAAAGTTGAATTTTTGGGTCAAAGCTTGACCAACCATCAGTCAACCGAAGTCATGAATGAAAAGACCAGTCATCTATACTACTCAACATTCACTGGAATGCTTGAAGATGACATGTGGATAATTGACATTGGAGCTTTTAGGCATATGACAGGAGATCAAGCCAAACTCTCCAATCTAAATGAAAAGAAGACATCGTACAAGGTAGAGCTTGGAGACAAAAGCACTTACCCAGTCGAAGGAATTGGTCTAGCCTCCGTCAAGTTGAAAACAAGTAACAATGTTCATTTGAGCAATGTCTTATATGTACCTGATTTAGAAAAGAATCTTGTATCCATATCTTGCCTAGAAGACAAAGGAAACATAATAGCTTTTGTAGATGGAAAAGTGTTATCTTGGCTTAGAGACTCCAATATAGAGAATGCTAGGGTTATTGGAACCCGTGAAGGAAATCTATACAGACTACTAGAACAAAATGATGAAGCTCTTGTACATGATGAAGTCAATCCCAATGAACTTTGGCATAGAAGGTACGCTCATATTAACTATCAAGCATTACCCTTCCTCAAAAAGATTGTTGAAGGAATACCAGAATTACAGTCTACACATGAAGGGATTTACAAAGGATGTGCTCTTGGAAAGAATATCAAGAAACCATTCCCAAGCAACAACAATAGATCTAAGGAGACTCTAGATCTAATACATTCAGATGTTTGCGGTCCGATGCCAGTCAAATCTCTAGGAGGTTCTCTTTACTACGTAATTTTCATAGATGATTACTCAAGAAAGACTTCGTTATATCTCTTGAAGACAAAGGACGAAGTATTCAACAAGTTTCAAGAATTCAAAGCAGAGATAGAGAGCCTCACAAACAAGAAAATAAAGACCTTGAGAACAGATAATGGAGGAGAATACACATCCAAGGAATTTGTTGTCTTTTGCAAATCGACAGGGATTAGGAGGGAGCTGACTGTTCCTCATAATCCTCGACAAAATGGTGTAGCAGAAAGGAAGAACAGATCTATTGAAGAAACTGTGAAGGCTCTATTGAACGATCAAGGTTTATCTATGTATTTATGGGGAGAAGCAGCCATGACAACAATATATGTTCAAAATAGAAGTCCTCACCGCATATTGAAGGATATGACTCCAGAAGAAGCCTTCTCAGGAAAGAAACCTAATGTGGAACACTTAAGAATATTTGGATGCCCTGTTTACTTTCACATTCCCAAGGATAAAAGGAATAAATTATAACCCTCAGGAAAGAAGGGCATATTCGTGGGATCTAGTGAATCATCCAAGGCTTATAGAATCTATATCCTGGAACAACATAAGATTGAAGTCAACAGAGACGTGACCTTCAATGAAAAGATGGATTTCAAGAAATCCATAGAAGAAACTATAGAAGAAGAAGAGTATGAAGAGCCTATTGAAGAATGCACATGTCTTCCAGAAAGTCAGAAAGAAGAAAAAGAACAACTTGATCATCCGATGCAACCATGTGAGACCATTGATTCAGACATTGTACCCAAAACCAAGAAACGACCAACTTGGCTTCAAGCTATTCTACAAGAAGCAGAAAGACTCAAAGCCCCAAGTGGGACCTTCAGAAAAAGTAAGAAGCGCAAGAGATTTTCCAGCTATGCAACATGTATGACAAAGCTTCTAGACGAAGAACCTACCACGTTTGAAGAGGCAATTCAGAAGAAACAATGGAAAGAATCCATGACAGAAGAACACTAGTCTATCATGAAAAATGATGTATGGGAAATTGTGCCTAGACCTAAAGAAAAATCAGTAGTAACTTCAAAATGGGTCTATAAGATCAAACATGCAACAGACGGAAGCGTGGAAAAATATAAAGCAAGGTTCGTAGCTAGAGGGTTCTCCCAGAAGGAGGGAGAAGACTACGACGAAACATTTGCTCCTGTTGCCAAATATACTTCCATTAGAGCTATCATGTCTCTTGCCGCTTCCATGGGATGGAGTTTACATCAGATGGATGTAAAGACAACTTTCCTCAATGGAGCAATCAAAGAAGAACTATACATTGAACAACCTAAAGGGTTTGAAGTACATTCCAGAGACACTCATGTTTGCAGACTAAAGAAAGCTTTATATGGACTCAAGCAAGCTCCAAGAGCTTGGTATGCCAGA
>SNQJ01S0170444.1:0-20609 GCA_010110895.2 Picea sitchensis
CGCTTCACTTCCTAGGGTTAGATTTTTGGATGTCTAGGGTTTTTGACATTCTTGTTTATTGTAAAAATGTCTTCAGATCCTCATTGTAATCATCTTCTTGCAAATGCAAGTAGTCATCACATCTCTTCTCAGAGATAAGTTGCCACCATTCTAGCGAGTCTTTCACTTTGTATTTTTACAGTCTCTGTACATTTCTTTCATTAATAGAAATTGTGTATTTCTGTATATCTATGTTTATGGTTGCATCTCTGATACATTTATTTTATATTATTGAATATCTGCGATATCTATGTGAATTTCTTTATTATATCTCCGCTCTCATTTCGTACCGAAAATAATTCGGATCACTTATGGGAATAAGGGGCAAAAGGTCGAGAGGGATTGTTGATGACATTAAATAAAGAAATAAATTTAAGAGAAGTCGTGACCAAAATGAAATGGCAGGGTAAAGGGCAAAGAAAATCCAACCCATACTTGAGCTCTACCCCCCCCATTAGACGTCACCCCTAAGTCCTAAGTGAAAATAAATGTCTCACCTATAAATAAGAACTTTAAAATACCCCACCACAAATCAAAAGAAAGGAATGTTATGCTTGAAACCTTTTTAAGGGGACTCACAAATCATAATAAATAAAAAGGCATAAAAGGGGGCTTGGAAAAAGAAATCATTGGGGAAAGGATAACTAAAGATGTCACAGACCCTCTACAAAGGCACCCATGGAAATGACACCATACAAGACCTTGCATGTCAATGACCACATGCCCAAAAGTTTTTCCAACAAACCACCTCACATTCATTACATGGATTAGATAGGGTCCACTTGGGAAAAATAGCACTATTCCTGCAACACTATAAATAATCATTGTTTTACATGCACCATATTTGCCCGAGATAGATACCATAATTTTTCAAATTGTGATTAGAGGATATGCATGCTTCTTCATGATCTATTTTCAGGTTGCCATTTTTATGATAACAACCACATACGGAGGATTGGAGTTGTACTTTCCATACCTGCATCAAATCAACACATCTAATTAGCATGAATGGAATTATCATCTTTCTATTTTAGTATGTAGGTTATTTTGTGCAGGGATTGAACAAAGAAGTAACTTCTAGTTCTTAATAGCCCACAATAATTGAATATTCAAAACCATAGATCTTATCAGATTTGTTTATAGGATCATATCAACGGTATGGCACCAAAAAAAGATTGGCCAAATAATCATATTGGAGATTGAAGGTACAGAATTGCTCGAAGCATTTCCTCAAATGGCACATAAATTCAAGGATGCTAGTTGGTTCGATTTTTTTCTCAACCTTCCATGGACATGACAAATATCTCGATGAATTGTTTGCATGGGAATTTTGATGTCTTCGAATTTGTAGTTGGGAAACTTTTGATGCATGTGACTGAACATTATATTGCTAAAGCCTTTAGATTGCCAGTGTATGGGGAAGATGGTGGAAGAAGGAGAATGTGGTCATGGAATTAGAAAATGATTTACGAATTCGGATAAATAAAACCCTAACTGGAGAAAGGGAATACCACATAGTTGGGTAAGGAAAGAATGGCACATTGCTTTGCTAACCATCCACAAGTACATTACATGTGGTGAGTTTTCCTTGGTTTATCTATATCATATGAGGTTGTTGATTCATATAAATGGTGATTATCCTCTTAATTTAACCTACTTTCTACTAAAAATATTATCCAAAATGTCTAAGAGGGTGTAATCCCATCCTACTACAATAAAAGACAATCGTTTTCATCGGGGTTTAATTAGAACATTGGTAATCTTCTCTTCTTGAAGTCCATAGATCTTAGTGGCTAATCCATTCTTTAAAATGGGTACAATCAGTAAAATCCAAAACTGTTAAAGGGAAGAAATCAGCCAAACCGAAACAAACTTGTCAAGCCATCAAATTCTTAATTAAAGAAGAGTCACCTGCAACTGGAGTAACTTGGGCTAGCAAGAGGAAATTGCAAACTCAAGTGCCCTAGGAAAACTCCACCAGAGTTGCCAATAAATTCATATTGAATTCAAAGTAATGTTTCATCGTCCATTAAAGGGAGAATCTTAACATTATGAAGATATCTGAAGATATCCAATCTGAGGATAAAAAAACACCTTGGGGGCACCTTCTTTACAGGCGAGGAAATGTCGAGACTTGAGGGAAGGAGACAGAAAAACGAGGGTTGCTTTCGGTCTCTAGGAGACTGTGACAAGGAAAACAGGAATCAACTTCAATGCTCTGATTTGTTTTTAAAGGTACATATGTAGTTTATGATGACATAGATGATATTTTTGCAGAACCGGACCAGATGTGAGATCTTCCAGAAACAAGAGATTCCGATAGCACCGAAGATGAATATTATAGTTATGTATTATCTTCAAAATATATGATCAAATTAATAAAACCTCAAGCTACTATAGTCACGAATTTATTTTCCCACAACAGAGGAATATCCAGGAGTTTAAAGTTAAAAGTTAGAGGAAAAGAGAGAGAGTAGGGCTGCAGTATGGTAAAGAAATTAAAGAAAGAGAATGCTTTGGTTGAGCAATGGAATTCTAGAAAAAAATAAAAGATACATGATTTTAAAAGGAAAAGAAAAAAGCATTGCTTAAAGGAGATAAGAGAATCCAATTTTAGGCTATATTGGCATAATGTTGTGTTAACAACCAAACTTAAACAGAGAGACACCAAGGCTAGTGGAGTCATTATACCATGATGGTTCATGAATATTTTTCCTTCGGTTTTGAATGTTTGATGCTATTACTTAGGGAGTAAAAGATGAACAATTTGATTCTTATGTTTGGATCAAATGAAACTTTGGTATCTCAGATAGAACAACTCAATAAGATATGATTCCAATTTTTGTGGAAATTGCCATTTTTTATCAAAGATATTTTTTTGGATTGGTTGTTGAGCCTTCTGGATCAAAGCTAGAAAATAGGATCTGAGAATAGTACAGTGTACTATATAGACACAAGAAAAGGAATTGTATGAAAGATTAGATAAGTTGGGCATTGAGGGACCTATTTGAAAATCCATTGTAAAACGGTTATATTCCATATTGGCACTAAATGGAAAAGGCATGTTGATGGTGAGATTTTATTTCATTTCATATTCTATTTCTTTTCTTACTTGAAGTCATTTTTATGTTGCAATGCATTGAATTCTTGATCTTAAGTAACACATCAAAAACTTTACTGTTCTGGTTTATTATCAATATTTTCCTTCAAGTACATGTTGTTGTTTCTCCAATGATATTTTGAAATAAGAAATCTATATAGGATTTGACCAATTGAATACTCTCATATATTTCCTTCTTTATTTACCTTATTGTTTGATCTATTATTTAGTAAATGGTAGTCACATTTACTAAATCAGTGGGTTATTTTATGGTTTTATCTTGAGTTATGTGTTTATTTTCTCCCTTTATGTGTTTAGGTATAGCTCTCACATACCTAAACTTGGAAAATACATAAAGTCTCGAGCTAATGTGAAGTTTGAAGATGCCCAGAGAATTGCTTATGTGACATTTGTATTAAGTAATGGTTTACTTTTTATGATTCTAATGACTATTATAGCTTGTACTTGTTTCTTTCCCTCGACTTGGTGACTATGCTTTGATCATGATGCACTTTGACATGGTCCTTTGAGGACCATGTCGAAATCTATCAAAAACCCTAGTTTTTACAATATTTGCTCAAAAACAATTAATTAATTAAATAATTAAACTTCGACCTTGGGAAAATTTAATTAATTTAATTAATTAAAAAAACCCATCTAGACTCAACAGAATTCCATGAAACTTTCCAAGATGTCATACATGGTCATTTACATCATTCTAAACAATGGTTACCCGGAGGATAGCTCCATTAGAATGCCATGCCACTTTGGAGGAATTATTGGTGTGGGGAAAACTCAAAGGGAAGTGTAAAGGTGAAAAACCCGATTAACTTTGAGGGATAAAAAACCCTTGGTGAAAGGGACTCTCCCAGTGAACTGATCCCAATTTAATTGACCTAGACATGATCCATGCAGGACCTATTACATTATTAACCAAAGCAGGGGTGCAGAAATTTCGTTAACAAAAGTGTATTTGAAGGCATAGAATTACCCTGAAGTAGGAACCAAATTGTCTTGACTTGTATTTGCATCGATGATACATATCTTCATGTACATGGAGTTGACCCCTAGTTGAATAGGCGGTCAACATGATACTGTCTTAGATGGCTCTTTATTGACTGATTTACTCATCATGATGCATTTGACTTACTTAAGATCCTTGGAGGCGTGTCATTTTCTTTCTGGGACCATGTTTGGTGGGCCAGTTGGAAGAAACGAGCCCTAGCAGGCTTCCCACTTAGAACTGAAGCCCACAAGTTGGAAACCGGGGCCCATATGATTATAGAGACATGCCTTTGGAGGCATGAGACAAGTGGAGGATCTCACCTAGCCCTACAAGCCAAACGACTTGCCTTAGGAGGCCAAAACGTCACCTTTGAGGGCATGACATCACCCTAGGGATAGGGTTTGGAGGTGATTGAGGACACTTGGCACATTTTGATGAAGGAGAGCTTGACTTGGAGGAGGAATACCTAGCACATGAGAGAGAGGCCCTAGAAGGCCCAACGACTTCCTCTCCCCACTCCAACGACTTGCAAGTGTGGAAAAATGTTACCCTAGAATGGTGATGTCTCACTTTGGGATTTTCTTTCATGTACAAATTATGAATTAAATGTGTGTGTGTAAAGGGAAAGAAGTAGGGGTTGTTGTCCCCTTACTTTGTGGTCACCCCACGTATTGTGGACAAACTATGTCTTAGAGGATTTGTATAAAATGAGAATCAACTCTACTTCGCATTTTATCATAACTCTGCCATTGTGAAAAGTCCCTTGGTTGAAATTTGAGCCCTATTTTAAGCAATCTCTCTCTCTCTCTCTCTCTTGTACTCTTGCTATGGTTTGTCTTACTATTGGTGGAAGAAGTGATGTGCACTCCCTCTTGGATCTATTTTCTTGCATTGTGGTGGATTAATATTGGTAAAATGAGGCTTATCCATCGGCTGTCTTGGAATAATTGTTGCATAAGGGTTTACTAGGAGAAGTAAAGGGATTACACCCTCCTAGTACTTCTTGGTTAGAATTGTTTTCCTTGGGAAGTTAAAGGACTTACTCCCACAAGGAGGTAGCATTGTTAGCTCATTTTGTACGACTCCATAACCCAATAGCTAAGGCACTAATCAAAATTGCATTGGAGAAATAAATCTTTGCATTGGTAAAACATGAAAACTGGTGATTTTGAGATTGTCCTAGAAGTGTAATCCTTTAGCCCGTGCTCTAAAGAAGCACTAAAAGGCCACAAAAAGGGGAGTCTTATTTCTCCAAGTGTTTTTTTTTTTTTTTTCTCTTGTTACAACTTTAATATACGTCCATTAGAGCTGCAGAAACGCTAAACAATTTTCTAAATAACTCTCTTCTCAACCCGTCAAAAGTTGCTAATAATTTGCCCTTATAATCTACTAGTTCCAGTGCAGTTTTTGGGTGGATTGTTTGTAAGTTTTGGTGGCTGATTTTTTGTGTTGTAACGACTTGTTTGCTTTCTGATATAAGGCTGATAAAATATATCTACAATATTGTTCTATAACAACCTTGTTTTGATGTTAAAGTCTCATTCTTTCATACTTGAGTTATGGTGTTTTGTTAACTTATCTCTTGCTTCATTTGTTAGACTTTTAGCCTCTTTTTTAGCAACTCTAACAATATTTTTTTACCGATATATATATATATATATATATATATATATATATACTATATATATATATATATATATATATATATATATATATATATATATATATATATATATATATATATATATCTTTGTTGATTGTTGAAAATAGGAACCTTGGTTTTAACTTACTTGTCCATTGGATTATTTAGCTCGTATCATGAAAACGTGCATTAGAATGTACAAAATATACTACGGTGCTTGAACTTCTTGGAATCCTTTGGCTACCACCGAGACTCATTATCAAACCACTTTTCCATCTAGTTACTTGACCTAGGGGCATCATTTCCATCATCTCACTTTTCTTCTCATTTCCCCTAGGGTCACCCTAGATTCCCCCCCTCGTGTTGGATTTAACCTTCAATAAAGCTAGAGGAGGGTTTATCACAGTGTGATTTGGTGATGCAAAAGCTCCATAGTTATCGTCATCACCATTAAGTTGGTCGGGCCTTTCCAACCCTACAGTTTACATGATAGGGAACCACTCTGAAGCATCCTGAAACAATTAATGGTAATGTTAAAATTTAAGTAGAGTTGACATTCTCTAATATTTCCATTAAGTACTAGGGCTTTTGCTTTTAAATTTTTAATTTTGG
Organism: Picea sitchensis; assembly: GCA_010110895.2. Lineage (NCBI taxonomy): Eukaryota > Viridiplantae > Streptophyta > Pinopsida > Pinales > Pinaceae > Picea > Picea sitchensis. Next base: position 6,400 of record SNQJ01S0170444.1, read on the forward strand.
AGGTAATTTTGTTGTCCCACAGGATGACATAAGGATTAATATGGAAATTGATTAGATTCTATATAAAATGGAAGTCTGGTTAGGGCGTTTGAGCCATTCCACTGCAAAACTAGTTGATTCCATCCCTACAAAATTGTTGATTCGATCTGAGAACCGGCCATTCGGTTTTATACTATAGTGAGCTTAGCCCTGTGGCAGGTTGAGCAGAGCAAGTTTGGAAAAACAGGTTTAGTTTGATAACATCACCTTTGGAGATCACATTTATGACACTAATAGCACAAGCCAAGAAGGTAGATGATACAACATTTCAACACTCTCTTCTTGATGATTTTAGTGGGGCATTTGGATGGCCAATGAAAAAGACATAACATACCTTGATTACCTCATCTCTGTGCACCAACAAAGATATGATGATGGTGTAAACTTGGCTTCATTAACATGCATTTTTAAATCTGATCACGATATTTTGGATGGTAGCCATAATGAAGAGTTGGTCCATAAAAATTCCTTACAGAGAATATATGCTCCCACACTTTGTTAATAACCAACAAACTTTTTAGATAGCATAATGAAATTGGGTATTGGGTTGTGTGGAATAGGGTGATCCTAACAAGTATGTGGTGAGCACCTAGAGATATCACCCGATCCATGACTAGATTAAATTAGTTCACAAAAGAAGACAAGTTTTCAAAGAGACCAATTAATAACATTTCTCTTGATATGAGTAAAGTCTGAGGTTTCCTTCATTTTCCAAAGAAAGAGTGACTAAAATATCAGCTGACTATTGGGGACAGGTTCGCTGAATATATCCCTATTTTAGTTTATCAACAAACACAAGGGAAGATTTGTCCCTAACAAGATGATTAAATAGTTGCGCTAGATATTGGATTATACCAAATCCATGGCAATTTGTTATCAAGTTAGGGTGGGGTAGTTAAGAGTGGTACACACTTTTCCCTTCTCTATTTTTAATTTTGGTTGTTGTTTTATCATTATTTTCAGTAAATTTTTGGCCTAGGGTGGTCTTCAATCTGTCCCTTTTTAATTTTGAGCTAAATAAGTTGTTTTGCATGTGCATGAGGAGTCATAAGGCCATGTATGTTGTCCCTATTTATTCTTCAGTAAACAACATCCACTTTCTTCCCATTTCTGACAAAGTACTTCAATCTTGTAAAAATCAAAATAAAATCTTAACCAAAGTATGCAAATACACATCTAGGATATAGAGGGATATCGAAAATTATTTTATGATATGATATTATAATAATTTAATATAATAGTTTTATAATGTAAAGTTTAACATAATATAATTTGTAATGCAAAATTTATGGTTGGTTAGCAAAAATCTTTTTAAGCAAGTTTTTACATACATCATCTTGAGTGCGTTCTAATGGTTAAGAACATGTGTTTCCTCCTAAAGTCCACAAGTTCAAATCTAGAGGAGGGTAGGGAATGTATACCTCTGTAGACTTTACCAGTTAAATCATTGGGTGGAGGGGGGTAGGAGTCTCATACACCAATTTGGTCATATCATCTTGGCCACAAAATTACCCATACAGTTTGCAAGATATGGAAAAAACCTCACTTCATGATTAATAAGTGATTTTCCATTTTAAATTTCTTTTGTGGGGTAAGAAAAGATATGGATAAAACCTCACTTCATGATTAACAAGTGATTTTCCATTTTAAATTTCTTTTGTGGGGTAAATAATTTAATGCTCTTCTATGAAGGGTTGAAGAGTCTTGAAAGGCAATGAAATCTTCACATTTGATCATGAGGTGTAGCTCAAGGGTGAGAGAAGAATTGGGTGACTAAAAAACATAGAGATAAATACCAAGCAAACACAACCTCTAAAGGTGTGTTCATGTACGAGGGAAGTAGACTTGTATTTGATGGTGGTTTAATTTATTGAAAAAGACGAAAGAAGAGTGTGTATGAAATTTGTCCTTTCTATACTGTGCACATAATTCTATAAGCTCAATAAACATTGTTTTCAATAAGAAGTAATGACTTCTAAAGTAAACAAATTAAATTGAATGAAAGAAGTTTCCTTAGGCTAGGCCACTGGAGGTTTGGGCTATTGATGGTCCTCCTAACAATGTTTAAAAAAAATAGAGGTAGATTTTAAGTTGCTTTTAAAAAGTGGCCCTAGAAGTCCCAAGAATTGATTTTTTAGTGAAAATATTTTTCTAAAGGCTTTAGAAAAATTATTAAGAATTTAATCATTAGTGTTGGTTATTGAAAAAATGCCACAGGCTTGACTAGGGTTTTAATGCATTTTCATGGCATCATGCAAACCCTACATGCCACAAAATCTTTGGCTTGTAAGGAAGGATGGTGGCCATTTTTAGATTTGTAATCCCATGGATAGTTCTTGTCACGGGTAACTAAGGAGATCAACTCCTAAGGCTCACAGGTAGCAAACATGGAGTGTTGAGATGATGATGATCAACAACTAGATGATGACCACATACAACCCCTCTTATTCACCACATTTCATCACCAATTCTCGTAGCAAAGTAATGCCCACCACATCAGTATGGTTCACAGGGAAACAACAAATCTTTCTTCATGAAAGGGGTAGCTAGTCAAGTTTCATGGTAAGTGTCATTTAATATTTGGGGCATTTGAATGAGTATCAAAGGGTTCTTTTTATTATGAAATGTTTTCTTGGTTATAACTTTGTCTCATTTCACCTTGGTGGTTATCCTAGTATCCTAGTAAGTGTCATCACTAATTTCACTTGGTGGTTATCTCGTTATCCTTCTGTTTCCTCATATTTTGTGTCTTCATGTTACATGTACCCCCAAAATGCTTGTACCTCATTATATTATTGATCCAGATGGATATCGGTGGCCTACACCTTAATTGCGAAAACTAGCTCAAAACAATTTTTTTTTTTTTTTTTTTTTTTTTTTTTTTTTTTTTTTTTTTTTTGGGGCCATTTTGAGGGCCTAGTTGAAGGTTTTTCAGGATTGATCTCATAATTGATAGAAAAAGGCATGATTGAGGCCCAAAATGAATCTCCTCGATGATACCTTTCCGATGGGTTTATCATACACCTAAAACAAAGATGGTATTCAAAGTTCTGACCCCATGAAGTTGTGTACTAACTTACCCAAACAAGGCCACATGACTTTTTGAAAAACTGCATCTCCTAGGGTTAGGTTTTGGATGTCTGGGTTTTGACATTCACATTTTATTGTTAAAGGTCTTAGAACCCTCATTGTAATCATCTTCTTGCGGTCGCAGTAGTCATCATCTCTTCTCGGAGATAAGTTGCCACCATTCTAATGAGTCTTTCACTCTGTATTTTCACAGGCTCTCATTACATTTATATCATTAATAGAAATCATGTATTCGTATATCTGTGTTTATGGTTCATCTCTAATACATTTATGTTATATTATTGAATGTCTAAGATATCTCCATTGAATTTCTTTATTATATCTCGCTCATTTCGTCTTTGAAAATAATCCAGGATCGGTGGCATCGAGTAGGTTGTTGTTCTTGATCGTTTTTAGGTGCATGTCCCGACAGTCCAGAGTATAGAAATTTGGGTCGAGATTGTCTCTCTTGAGGACAATTTGTCACAACACCAAAACCCTCAATAGGGAAGAAAAGAAAAATGTCGGAGCATAAGATTCTATTAAGTCGTTGCTTGAGCAAGCTCTCGACAGAGGGACGAAATGATAAATTTTCCATACTTCAGCGCCTAGATAGCATCGGGAGCATCTTCATTAAGCAACCACTTTAGAGGCACCACCAACCTTTTTCAAGGTACTGGTCAATTTTGATATTCCTATATTTGAAGGTCAAATAGATCACGAATGCCCTAGATAAATGGTTAAACGCTAGAAAGGTTATTTCTTCATTCACAATTTTTTCGACAGGGAAAAGATCACCTCAGCACTCCTTAAAGCTCTCCCAGTGTGTCAAACATTGGTGGGAAACTTACTAGGAGAAAAGTTCCATAGAAGAGTCACAGAATATATGGGGCCAAGCCCATTTTTTTTTTTTTTTTTTGTGGATGTTGTAAATGAACAATATTACCCTGGTGGCAGCTATGAGGACCAATACATGAGATGGACCACACTACGGCAGAGGCCAATGGTTCCAAATTTCATCAATACCTTCCATACATTGTGCACCAAGTTGGGTATCAAAGACTCGAGCGACATTTGGATTGAAATATGGTGGGAGCTCTACATGGGTCATATTTGAGAATGGATTTTGGACATCATCACTTTCGGTCTTGCCTATGTCGATATGTTGGTAAAATCGGCGAATTGTACCAGAACAATTGGGAGTTTGGGTCTGAAAATCTGCAACAACCAAATTGCCAAAGACAACCCTAATAAGCAGTCTCCCAAAAACCAGTCAAGCCATGGGAAAGAAGGGTCACGGGAAGAAAGAAGGACGCAGTGGTGTGTGATTTCTACAAAATCCCACAAGGAACAACGGAGTAGCTGTCACTCAAAGCGGTCATTGGTGTGGGTAAAGACAAGGGCCAAGCCTTGATTGAACACGATTGAAAATAAGGTAAATGAAAAATCATTGGCCGGACCGCTATTGTTGCGACCATGGCAATTCAACCAGAAGAACAAACAGATCCCAAAGAGGGCATCTTTTTCGATTCAAAAATGTGAGTGAAGGGGACCAGCGCATTTTATTGTTGATAGCGAAGCGAAGAACCTCATCTCGGTGAGAGGTCATCAACGGTTGGGATTGTTGACAACACCACACTGTATACAACATCAATTGGCCATGGGATGAGATCTTCGTGTCGACCGACAATGTCAATTTGTTCCTGAATCGGCCTTCAAGGAAAAGGTATTATGTAATGTTTCCCCACTATATGTACGTGATGTTCTCTTGGGCGACCATGTATGTGGAAGCACCATGTTTTTTATGAGTCACAACCGACCCGAAGTAGTGCCATTGTTACTTTAGAGTCTTCTCTCGAGAATACCGGTGGATTCAGACTAATGTTCCACCTAAAGTGCATAGGAGTAGTATCTGATACTGCGAAATTTAGCTTCTTTACAATCTGTTCAAAGAAGTGAAGGACAGCACGCAACCACTTCTGACTCGCTAGAAAGCACCTTCTATCCAACAAAGTGGGTGGCGTGAAATTTTGCTGACCAAACACAAAGATTCCTTCGCACAGATCCTCTCATGTATATTAACTTGTTGTACAACCCTGTTACTCAACAGGTTCATGGCGGACTTCCACAAACTAAGCAAAGCGACGTCTCCAACAAGGCAACTGACTCCGCAAGCTTCGATTGACAAATTCTTTTCCTCTCCCAGAAGCGGTCAGCAATGGAGACCATTAGCCCTAGGAGGAGGATTGATCCAGGTAAATATCGGTGGCGACCCACCTTGTTTGACTTGCTCAAAAGCGGTTTCGTAATTTTGGCAATTTACTATTTTAGCATTTTTTAACCCAAAGGGCCATTTTGGGGCCTAAATGAAAATTTTCAGGATTGACCAACAATGATGAAAAGGGCATGTTTGAGCCCCCAAAATAAATCTCACCGATGATACCTTTCCAACGGGCTATCATACACCCTAAAGCGAGGAGATGCGTATGCAAAAGTTACAACCGGAAGTTAATGTACTAACAACCGGGGCCCACATGACTTTGGCGCTTCATTTCCTAGGGTTATATTTTGGATGTCTAGGGTTTTGAGATTCTTGTTTATTGTAAAATGCCTTGATCCTCTGTAATCATCTTCTGCGAATGCAAGTAGTCATCACATCTCTTCGGAGATAAGTTGCCACCATTCTAGCAAGTCTTTCCTCGTATTTTACAGTCTCGTACATTTATTTCATTAATAGAAATGGAGTGTATTTATGTATATGTGTTTATGGTTGCATCTCTGATACATTTTATTTTATATTATTGAATATCTACGATATCTATGTGAATTTCTTTATTATATCTACTGCTCATTTTAGATGCAGAAAGAAAATAATTCGGATCACTTATGGGAATAAGGGGCGAAGGTCGAGAGGGATTGTTGATGACATTAAATAGAAATAAATTTAAAGTCATGGCCAAAATGCAGCTGGCGAGGGTAAAGGGTAAGAAAATCCAACCCATGCCCAGGCTCTACCCTCCCCCTTAGGCGTCACCCCTAAGTCCTAAGTGAAAATAAATGTCTCAACTATAAATAAGAACTTTAAAATACCCCACAAATCAAAGAAAGGAATTTTATTAGCAGAAACCTTTTTTAAGGGGACTCTCAAATCATAATAAATAAAAAGGAATCATCAAGGGGGCTTGGAAAGAAATCATCGGGGATAACTCAAGATGTCACAGACCCTCTACGAAGGCACCCATGGAAATGACACCAAACAATACCTTGCATGTCAATGACCACATGCCCAAATTTTTTTACAACAAACCACCTCACATTCTTTACATGGGTTAGAGAGGGTCCACCCAGGAAACATCCCTCTACTTGGGTCTTGGGACACCCAACAAATTGCCTTGATAACCCTCCCATACCTAAATTTGGAAAATTGTATAAAGTCATTGAGCATTTGTGAAATATGAAGGGGGGATCTAATGTGGATGTCTTCCTCATGTAGTAGATGACATGGAATATATACATGTCTTGACATGTTGCACCGTACATGGCATCAACAAAACTACTTGTTATGGCACTTACGTGGACTACCTTTGATGTGGCACTCATCTAACAGGACACGTGGTGTCGATGTGGTTGTTATCATGGCATTGACGTGGTTGGGCTGACCAACCAAGTATCGAACCTCAATATTTGATATTAATCTCTGATCTTTGGAGATGAATGATCAAGATTTAACCTATTCTTAGTCCATCATTCTCCCAACAAAATTTAACTTCTTGCGTAGGGTTTAATGACTTGCTTGAACACATTCAAACAACATAGTACTAGTTTTTCATTATAAACCCTTTGGACTTGGTTTTCCCAACAAATGTGGGATATATCATTTTATGAAAAAAAATGTTGCGCTTTCATACTTCAAATTTGGTTCCCTTGCCAAGCATATTGTTTTCGATGGGTTCCTCTGCGTCATCGGGCTTCATCGATTTGTGATCACTCTATCGCAAACCTTGTTACCTCCTCAATTTCGTTTAGTCACTCTTCTTTTGTAAACCTGTGTAGGCGGAGTTCAATTTGTTTTATTTACGCATAGTTACATCATCTTCATGGTAAACAAAGAACACTTGTAGAAATTTAACAATGCATAGTCATCACATAGGAGCGTTCTCTTCTTGCTCTGTCTAGATCGACTCATATTATGGTCACTTCCTCGGTTTGCATTTCATTCCTTTTTTCCTTCATGTACATAGGGTAGATGTGCAGTGACTCATCAACTCATGGAGTCTCCCCCTTTCTTTGATATTTTCTTCCCTTGACATCAATGGCAACACTATTTCCAACAATCATCATCAAAAAAGCATCCCTCCATGCTAGGTCAACTCAAACCTCATCAAAAACATGACGTCATATCCATGTGTGGAATTTCCAAGGGCTAAAATGTGACATCATAGGTGAAGAAGGCTCCATAACCTCTCTAAATAGGTGTGTCATTATCTCCAAGTGAAACATCACAAAAAAAAAAAAAAAACCCTATTATGCTTTGGGGTGTCCTACCTAAGATGAGGGGCTTCCTTCCCTTTGAGTGACCATCAAGCTATATCTACAATATGCAATCTCATTTGTTTTAACATCCAAGGCCCATGAGGCATGAAAAGGTGCTTGGGACATACCAAGTCATTGGGACTCATTGCTCTATCACAAGTGTGCAAAGTCCTCTAAAAGGTGTATAACATCCTTGGTACAGGCATGAAATCATTCTTCAAAAGACCATGTCAAAGTGCATCATGATAAAAAAAGGTCAACGAAGTCAGGTGAAACCAACAAAAGTACAAGATACAATGGTCATTAGAATCATACAATGTAAGCCATTACTTAATACAAAAGTCATATAAGCAATTCTCTCGGGTATCTTCTACAAACTTCACACTAGCTCGAGAGACTTTATAAGAATTTTTCAAGTTTAATTATGGGAGGACCATCATCGGGATCTGATTAGGTCTTGATTACAGGTAGAGGAATAGTTCTTGAGAAATCCTTCAAGGCATAAGCATAAGTGAATAAAATAGAAGGGATTACTCTGTGGACATGGTGTCATTAACATGCAAAGTAATTGTGCTTGGTCCATTTCAATGAGTGCCTTTGTAGAATGAGTTATTGTCGCTTGATATACCCTTTCCTCATAAATGTTAGTATTACAAACCCCTTCTTGCCTCTTGATATTCTATTATTGCATTTCAAATCCCCTTTTTAGGTTTCAAGCATTCATTATTTTTCTTATGGGATAAAGTTCTTTTGATTGACATACATTTTGTGCATAGGGCTAGGGATGATTTCCTCGTAGCAAGGGGGAAGAGCTCAAGCTGACCTTTTTCATTTTGTCCCATTATTCTTCTTTCTTTACAATATTCTTTGTTTTTCTTATTCTTTGTTCATAGAAGCTGCATCAACCTTGGCATTATATCCCTTCTTCTCATAGGGGGATGAACCACGAGCCTTTTGGGATACTTGTAATATCCATTCTAGAAGATAAGTACACTACAACATGCTCCAAGATGATAAATTGTTAAGTATGTGGAGGAAACCGTACATTACACCTATCTAGTCCCCTGGTAGTATCCATGTTCCCCAAGGTAACAACCTTTGAATGAAGACACATAAGTTGGTCACTAAGGTGAAACAAGGAAACAAGTATAACTTACAAGAAATCATGATCCATTATTTGAATTCAATCCATGAGTCCTCACCTAGGTGCCTAGTGCGTTAAATATGACACTTTATATAAACGCTAACTAAGAGTACCTAATTTGTGTTGGACCATCATCATTAGATTGAACATGTTGATCAAGTGAAATGGAATGATATGTGCAATCATGAGGGGGTAGAATCTAAAAAGGGGATGTTGTGGAGAATGTTGGTCATCGGGATCATTATATTCAATGTGGGTCGTGCGACATGATCTCCTCTAGTTACCCCTGGGTGAGAGGGGGTAACATGTCCCCATGCCATCACATGTGCCTTGAATGGGGAATATTTGTCTTCTGAGTTCAATATGGTATACATTTCAAGGTTTGATGCACTAGGGATAGTTATCATGCCCTAATACATGTTCAAAGGAAAAAATCTACGATCATTGGTAGTCTGCATAGGGGATGTTAATAGATTAGGGTTAGGGTTAGTGAGATAGAATGTTAATAGGTTAGGGTTAGGGTTAGTGAGATAGAATGTTAATAGAGTATCCTTTGGAGTGAATGTGTGATTTTATTGTGGATTCTAAGAGACATATGTATGAGGTGAAAAGGAAAATAAATAACCAGTGACATGGGGAATCTATGGATGATGAGTACCAATTTGTTATAGAAAGTGTCACTATTTTGGCATCCAGTCTTTGAAGGGATGTTGATGGTATTTAGGTGAAAGAAGATATTGTTGTGGATTAGTTTCTAATAGAATCACATAAGTTTAGATTGCCACTACAAAGAGTAGACACTAAAGTCTAATGAGTTTAGCTATAGTACATGGTTTCTCCTATTTTGTTTTTTCTTTATTCAAAGAGTAGAAGTTCTTCTTTTGAGATAATTTACTTGATCTTGAAGACGTTGTTCTTCAAATAGAAAATTTAATTTATTGTTTGAAATATAATAATCAATTTCACATTCTCACACAACATAGGGTTAGGTTTATTGTTTTATGAAAGTAATAAAGCAATGTTGGATCTCAATATTAATAAGAAAGATGCTTAACAAACTTGAGCTCTAATCAATTAATATTTCCATGGCCTTATTGATTTAGGTTCCATATGAATCTTTGTGCTGATTGAAAATTTAAGCTACTCGTCCTTCATGAGTATATATCACCCTCCATAAGCAAAACATATTATAAATAGCCTCTCCACCAAGGCACCTATAGCTTTTCAAAAAGTTTTTGGTAAACTTTGAATTGATTCACATTCAAAGTTCTACAATTTGCATATCGAGATCTATCTATTAAGCCTCTACTCTTAGCCTCCTCAATTAGATGGACCGCTATGACTCTTGCTTCATCTAAGAATAAATATTCTAACGTATCCCTCAAAACAAGAATAATTTTCACAAAATAGAAAGAATTTTAGTATTTGGTGAGTTTTTTCCATTTTCGTGTTGATGTTGTTGAGATGCAGCTTAGTCTTGAAGATTTCCAGCTTAGTGTTGATGTCGATGATGCTCCAACCTTCATGTTGTGATGTTGATGTTGTTGATTTTGTATCAATATATGTTGTTATTGATAGTGATGATGGTGATGATGTATTAGTGTTATACTAATCCATGTTGATCACGAGATGATGATGATATATTCCAACTCCTCGATGTGGATGATGATATTGATGATGAAGAAAAACTTTGATGATTTATAGATATGATAGTCAATTTTCTAGATGTTGTTGATGTTGTTTCCCTCTCTCTCGATGATGTTGTAGAATACCTTCTTGTTAAAGAGTTAGTTGAAATATTGTAATTGCAAAGTATTCTATTTATTATTGAGTTATTATTCATTAGATAAATCCACTTTGTGGATTGATCACATGTCAGGGATTTTAATTGACCAAATCCACTTTGTGGATTGGTCAAACCTAAATATAATATGCAAATTGAGAAGTCAGTCCCCAAGCTAATTAAAGTGGTTTTAACCACAGAAGAGACAAGTCGGCCCTACCAGGTGAGAGACACCTTTCCAACGCCTATCGGTTTGTATAAATAAAGGAAATCAATGCCTCATTATCTCACTCACTCATTAGCTCATCTAGTGTGTGCAAGTTTGATAGTTGTAGTTGGGAGAGAAGGAAGGGAGAGCATGTTACTCAGTGTTGGATATTCTCTCTAGTGTTTTTGGTTTATTGTCTTGGCATTTGTATTGGCTATCTATATTGAAGTTTTGTTGGGTTTTCTCCCCATGAGGGTTTCAAGATAAATATTGTATCTTGTGATTGTGTTTCTCTCAATGATCCTACTATGGTTATCTAGTAAATTGAAAAGAAACCTAATAATAACACAAAAGATTGTGAATAGAACATATCAGTGCTAAAGAGGCATCCATATTAGTGTTGTAGATAAACATTTAGAGGCAACATATAGAGGCATATCAGTCCAATTAGAGGCGGAGTTTCAGCAGTCCATATCTGAGTTGATATATCTCTCAGTCTTTAAGCAACTAGAGGATACATCTATATCAACAAAGTCTCTTAGTTCTCTATTAAATTCAGAGTCAACTTGGGAAAGCTCTTTAAAACAAAATTTTTCATGGTGGATGTTTGTAAGTGATCTTACATTATTAATGCAATAAAGAATATCGTTTGTTGGGGGTTTTCTCCATATGCAGGGGTTTCCCAGGGGTATGTGTTGTTGATGTGCATGCTTATGTATCTACATGATTATTGCTATTCAATTATGATTCTCTATTGTTGAAATGTATTAAGATGAAATCAAAGTGTTAAAGAATTCAAAGAAATAATCCATAAAATCAAACTCAAAATTTAACAATTCTATGGTTATTAGACATATTGTAGAGTTGATATATTGTTGTTGTCATAAGATTGTTATATGTTTAAGTATATTATTGTTTATTGCAAATTTTATTACAACAAGCCTTTCTCTTTGATAGCTTGTGCTTTAGTGCTCTCGGGCTCATTATTCATTCTTTAAGACTTGGTACATGTCATTAAATGCATTGAAACACTTACCACACACATACAATCAATTACCTTTTCTAAATTCATCCCAAGTTTTCCCATTTCCCTAGACCTAACCTATCTTACCAAATGACCAAGATAGGGGGCCATATACTTGCCTCTAGCTTGCTATAGAATCCAATTACCTTTTCTAAATTCATCCCAAGTTTTCCCATTTCCCTAGACCTAACCTATCTTACCAAGTGACCAAGATAGGGGGTCGTAGACTTGCCTCTAGCTAGCTATAGGATCACTTGAGGTCACAAGGGAAGCCTCCCTTGTGGTGGATCCTCATCCATCACTAAAACAAGGGAAGTACTTTCCTAGGTGGCAGTGGCAATTACTTCCAGTTGTCACACAAGTTTTGCATCTTGTGAAGGCTTTGCACAATGTTAGATTATGTGATAACATTTTGGTCCATGTTCTCCTTGGATAATCATGGGGCATTCTTCAAATTTCTTATGATTCCTTCTCAAACCTCAGGAAGTGATGAAAGCCAAGGTAGCCATTATTTGAAGTTGTTGAGTCAGCGTTATGATCCTTCATCTTATCACAACCCTATTCAGAGATGGGTAGAGCAAGCTTGTAGGAACACATCTCAGCATGACCTTTTTCCTCCTTCCTAACTTCATGAGTTTGATTCTATATTTGGTTATGTTTTAGTGTTGTCTAGGCTCATGATTATTTTGTGCTCGATGTACCTTTTCTTTTGTTCATAACTAATACCTAAAGACCTAGTACTGCCTCCAAAAACATGAAACTGTAATGTCCCTTTCCGAGTAGGAGGAACAGGGCGGTTAGGAACAGGACAGTGAGTCCACTAGCTTAGAGGAGGAGTAACCTCCAAGGAGACCACCGACACCAGGAGGGGCACAACCTCACAAAAAGGTTAATAAACAAGCACCAACAAAGGGAGTCATAGTGACCCTTTCTGGGTCCCTAGGTATGACACCCTTAGGATCAGAGGGATTGTTCAAGCACAGTGGGCCATTGCCTTGGTAGATGGTGGAGAAACCCACAACTTCATTGACACTGCGTTGGTATCTAGGTGAGCACTACAAACAGAGGAGTTTGAGGGGTTTGAGGTTGCAGTAGTAGATGGCCACACGGTGGGGTGTTTGGACAAAGTTCCAGACTTGGAGATGAAATTAGGTAACTACACCATGAGACATACATTTTATGTAGTTGGCCTAGCTAACACATATGTGGTGTTGGGAGTCCAATGGTTGATCACCTTGGGCAAGATTTCTACCGACTACCAAACCCTTGAGATGGGATTCAGAGACAGTGAGGGGAAGTAGATTGTACTAAGGGGTATGTCGACGGGGGCACCTAAGACAGTGTCAGTGAAGGCGATGGAGAGGATCTTTCAGCATGGGGAAGCAACAGATGTATCATCTAGGAGACCAACAGCTTGTTCCTTGATGGAGATTTCAGTAGATTGCAAATCCCACGTGTTAGTGGAATATTCCAAGAACAAGTATTAGAGTTCTGAGAGAGGAGGTTAAGGATCAGGGACAACCGGGAGAGTTTGGACGGAGGGAGAGGTCTTCCAATAGATGATGCTACTTGGGAGAGTGAGCAGATTTTGCAGCACCTTGGAGTGGTATTGCTTGAGGACAAGCAATCTCGAAAAGGGAGGATTGTAATGTCCCTTTCCGAGTAGGATCTCCAGAGAGGAAGGCTAAGTAGTCTAAACATCCGTGTTAGATTATAGCTAGGGCCAGACAGGGGTAAACGAGGTTACTAGAGGTCACTCCAGCCAAGGGTGTTATAATTTGAAAGTGACATTGATCTAAAAGTGGCTAAAAGCACTTTTAAGCCAACTTGAGCTAAAAATAAAGTCAACAATGAATTAGGGTTTCGGGTAGCTATAAGAGAAGGTAAAGCGGACTAATTCATCATTATGCAGATTTTGACTTGTCATTGAGGAGAAAGGTGCATCTCGGGAGAGGTAGCTCAGCGGATTCCAGGAGGAATACACTAAGTGGTTGATTTCGGTGTTGAGAGACACACCCTAGTCATTGGGGGGGTCACACATGTCTTCCATCAGCGTTTAACAACAGTTTCACAGTTTCCAATGTCAAGGGCACACTTATTCAGGGTGAAGGCGCAAGCTTCTAGGGAGTTATTGATTCAACTTGTCCAATCCAGAGAGAATGTAGAGATTCCCTTCCGACCCAGTTGAGAGAAAGGCAAGGCGCATCTTTTGCTCGGTTTCTCGTCAAATTTCGATGAAGAAATCATTTGGGGCACATTTATTAGCTATTGAGGTTGTGACACTTGGGGAGGACACATTTGGGGTTCTTGAGCGATCATCAGATCAAATCCAAGGAAATCCTTCCGACCCATTTCACAGTGGGCTAGGGCGATCAGTTTGAGACACACATCAGCCTATTCCGACGGTGGA
>SNQJ01S0170447.1:0-19171 GCA_010110895.2 Picea sitchensis
AAGAGAGTAAGATCCAAACCATTCGGATGCCACCTCACCATAGAAACTTCTCCTTCTAGAAGATTCGCGAAAATGTTCATTTTTCCCACATGCTAGAATGTTCGCACCCTAGCTATATAGCAACCTGCGAACTGTTCGCACCCTGGCTATAGTGCAACCTGCGAGAATTGGTCATTCTCGCACCCTGCCTATATAGCAACCTGCGAACTTCCCTTTTTATAAGGTTTTTACATAGGAAAAAGTAATTTCTTTTCTCAAGAGAAGTTCTTCTCCCTTCTCTCTTTAGGAACTCAGGCCACTGACCCCTCTGAAGGCAACAGATAGGTTTACATCATTAACGATCATAGGGACGGAGAAAATAATGTGTAACATGCACTCAACATAAGGGTGCATAAAATGCATGCTACAACCATTAATATGTATGTTAGCACAAAAATTTCAGACCAAGGTCCTCTTTGGGTTATCAACAAAAGGGTACTGATGTAGTCTAGTGTGTTAACATTTTCATCTTCCCGAAAGGGAATAAGTCTCACCCGAAGCGCGACCGAGACATGAGAATTAGGGAAGGGTAAGAAGAATGCTTAGTTAGATCTACAAGTTATCAAGATTACTACCATTATTTTGCATGATAGATTAACCATATTAGAATATTTAACACCTCATAACCCAAGACAAAAGAGAAGAGTTTCACAAAACATCATAAAGACATATAGAAGCATCATGCATAATAGACATAACATAATATCATTCTATGGACACATAAATCATCATAGACAAGGGTCTTGTTTTAAATTTGATCTCCATCAACATTCTATTATAAAATAGTCCTTACTCAAAATATATGCACAACTTATATCAGTCATATACAAATTCATAACAGAGAGAACCAACAAGTGAATCTCAAAATAGTACCAGACCAAATCGTATTCTTTCCAACCCCTTTCCCTTACTACCTCTGCAGTAATACAAGAATAGTTCTCCTCACATTCCTGATATGGCTCAAAAAACTAGTTCTTACTACTCAACTCTCCCTTTTCCAACCTGATTACGATCCTATTCTTTTCCAGCTTGATAGGCCGCGTGCTCCCTCCTCTTCTTGATTCTGTTTCAACTTCTCCTCCCAAAACTAATTGTACGTTTGCCTCTAACCTTTTTCTATTCTAGTGCCTTTCTATTGTGTTCTCTTTCACTCAACCTTCTTTTCCTTACTTTTCTTGGTTGTTTGAGTCTGTGGTAGCTTGTAGAACTTTTATTTATCAAAACAAAGGGCCTAACAGGCCCCGACCACAATCCTTGACTCACCCTGAGTCAAGTCTTTGGTTCTTCCTTGGTATCTGATTTGGCATGTAATCCTTCTGTGGCTTTTCTTTCTTTTTCCGGCATGATTCCATCTCTGACTCGAGTTGTTTATTCCTTGTCTCTTTCAAACGAAGGGCCCAACTTTGGCACTAGTTCTATGGATTTCTCCCCGATCTCATTAAAATGTTCAATTTTGTCTTGCCACTTCCTGGAAAGAAATGAGGATTCTTCTATAAACTTGAGTTGTGTTGGCATTCAAATCCTTTGTATTTGATGCGATAAGAGCATTCCATTATGCGTCTGCTAGTGACTCCACTTGGTGCATCTGGATGTATGCAGTTTGTAATATTGGAAGAAAGGATCTTAATTCATTTTTGGCCACTGTTTGAGCTTCAAACAGAGCATTCACAGTGTTTTTGGCATGCTAGATCTCATCAAATATTTCTTGTTGTTCTAGAGGATCCTGTGCTTTGGTAGATTCTTCGTTGAGGGTTTGTATTTTCCTGTGTAATTCTTCCAGTGCTTGGTTGCACTGAGTTATCACACCCATCCATTCACTGACTTTATTGAAAATGGTAGTGCACTCAACAATCGTCTTATGCAACACGTCTTTGGCGTCATTTCCTTCCAGGAAAACCCTTTCTAGCTGTTGTTGGAGTTCTCTGGGCTGTGTCTCGACCTTGAACTTCATTCCCTCCAAATGGTCTCAGAGTTCCTCTGCTCGATCTGCACAAACCTCCCATGCTTCCTGGACTAATTCAAGGTGATTTTCTGGCTCTTCGATTGTGCTAAACTTGTTGGCAGCCATTTCACATTTTTATCCTATCTTTATAAGCTGCCTACACAAGTGTTTTGGAACCCTTGATTCTCATCACAATCTTTTAAATAAAACAACACTATTATTTTGCGCATTTGCACACCTGCCTTTTGTTCTTGTTTTCACGACTGCAAGTGTGAAAACTTTGAGTTCGAAGTCATGTCGATGGCATTAAAATCGTCACTAGATTATAATCTTGTTCTATGGTCATTTTTGCCTATAACTCAATGACAGTCACACAGTTGGAAAGACACCATAATCTTTACTCATTTGGCATTTTTTTGTTGTTAATACAACTTCATTTTTATAAGATTGTGATGATTATGATCGAGTCTTTGATTCAATGGTGGTTTGATGTTCTATTGTTTTGATCGAATTTAATTGTCTCATAACAATGAATTGATATTGTGATTAGACCCTTAGTGCAATGGTTGCATACAAAGCATACTTGTCATGATCGAACCCTTGGTGCTAATATCGAAATATTGTTTTGGTTTTAAATAACACTATTGCTTGTGCAAATTTTCGGGTCGACTCATCATAGTTATCAATGGTTGTTTGATTGGCATTGTTGTTAACATACACCAATGGTGATTTGAATCACCATATGAACCATCGATTTTACATTTGGATATGACTATTTTGCATGGGTTTATTGCCTACCACCACCTTCGCACACTTAGGCATTAATGCCTACCTTCTATCTTGGGTTACCTCTGTTGGTTTTTGGGAAATCCCTGAGCATTCAATCCTGCGTATACCCTGTCCTAACCCTCGTCCGTTTACCCTGCTCACTGTGTGCCCTCTCCTATGGCACCTGTGGTGTGCATAGAACCTAATGGCAGCCAAACACTCCTGCTATTCGACAATGCTCGTGAGGATTTGGAAAATAGTGGCTGGCTGGTTTTTATCCAAAGATTTGAGGGTTTTAAACTTTCGATAGCCCAACAGTTTTCCCTCACCTTCGATGGATGCAGGACTAAGGTCAGAGACATACAACTCGAGCTAGATGAGGAATTCCTCAGCTCTGCTACAGGCTTACCAGCTAAAGGGCAAAGGTGGTTTAAGAAATCCAAAGTCGACGAGGTGTCGTGGCCGCTCTTATTCACATCAAGGAAGATCGTTAGTTGTGATAGAGGTATGCCTCTCACTGCCCTCAAACCCAGGTGGCATGATCTATTGGCAATTATTAATAAGTTTGTGACTTGCGAAGGTCGTTATGGTTTGGTATTTCTGTATCATCTTCGGTTATTGATGAATTTTATAGACTACCCTCTCAACATGCCCCACTATATCCTATGTATTCTTTACAAAATGCCCAAATGATTTAAGCGTGAGAAGGATGATAGCAACCTTTTCCTTCACTGCTTGATCAAAGTCATTATCGTTCATCATTTGAGCCTTAGTGGTGACTGTTGGCAAGCCTTCCTATCAACGAATGGCTTTTCCACCCCCGAGTGTGTTCCAATGGATAAGTATGTGGTCACTGAAACATTGGTTGAGCCTGTCGTGCCACCTGCTACCTTTTTACCCCTTGTCAAACCCTCGATTTGCCCCGACATTGACCTACCCGATACCATGGCCGACCCGTGTGCTAAGGAGAATACTAAGACCGTCAAGAGGTCTGTAAGGAAGAAAGTCAAAGGTGATACTGGTGTCAACAGTAAGGGAAAGAAAAATGCACGATGGATTTCTAGATGTGCTCGGAACAAGCCCAAGCAAAACGTTGACCAGAAGCCTATAGTGTTGAGCGAGGACTCGGGCTCTGAGATTGAGCGTTTCCTAGCCGAGGAATACCCTTACTCTCATGGCCTCTGCTCTATGGAACCCTATGACTATGTTTCCAACTTACCTCCGTGCCTCAAGAATGACCCTAAATTCCCACGAATTAAGCTTCATAGTGAAACCCCTGGTAACTTGAAAGAACCCTCGCCTGTAATGCCAAGGCCCGATCAATCACTGTGTACCCAATGCAATTCCTGGATTGAACGTTACTACACAGATGTTCCCCTGTTGCAATCTAAGATTAAATCATTAGAGGAACGAGTTACTGTGTTGTCAAAGGAGAACGACAGGCTACAAGACAACGAGAAGAAAAAAAAGACCACTGGTTCAATTGTCCTCAGAAATGTTGAGGCAGCTACGACGTTTGTCAATTCAAAGTTATCCTTACCGAGTCGTTTTCCTACTGCCCAGGTATGTATTTCAACATCGATTTCATTTTATGAGTTGGTTTGAATTAAGGTAGTCGATTGGGTTTGCTTTCATTTAGTTCTGTTCGAATAGATTCAATAAATGATTTTGTTTTGTTTTGAATGAATATTTTCGTTTTGGATTATGATTGCATTCGATCTGTACAGAAGATTTGTTTGCTAAACTCAGACACAACTATGTTTTGATTGATACGATTTTTCATTAGTATAACGATTGTGTCGACCCTAAGTTAGTTTGATTCATTTCTTTTGGTTTGATTCTGAAACGATGTTGTATGCCCTGAATTAGCATAGTCGTTTGTATATGCGTTGAAGATTGATTTGATATAGTTCTGTTAGTTTTAAATTAAAAAATGATCTTGTTAGTTTTGTTTTGATTCAACAATGATTTTGTTAATTTTTGAGTCAACATAAACTATTGAGTTTGTATTGAATAAATATGAAAGATTTGCTTGATCGGTTATAGTCTGTTTCGATTGAGATTGATTCAATAATGATTTCGTTGGTTTCAAATTATCAAAACGACTCTGTCTGCTTCGAATTGGTAATAAAAAGTGTTTGATAGATTGCATATATCCCTGTTACCATTCGGTTAATTAAACACAATTTCTGTCTGTTTCAAATTGGCATAAAGATTTGGTTAATTCTGGCATGGATGATTTGCTTTGTTTTCAATTAGCAATTAAAGATTTGTTTAATAGTTCAAATATATTTCTGTTAGTTTTGGATTGATTTAAAACGGTTCTGTTTTCAAATTAGACCAGCTACAGAATCGTGAGATTCTGTAGCTAGTCTTAAAATTTAGATTTTTGTTAATTTTACAAATAAAACATTATCTAAACTTGTCTATTCTTGTCCACTTTTCAGGTGCATACAAATTTCAATGACCAATTGGATGTGTTGTGGCAGTTTAGAACATACTTTTGTTACATTGATCTAGTTCAAGTTGTTAAGTTTTAGTTAGAAATAGACATTTGGGAGATTCTTCCCATATTTTCTGTAAACAATGGTTGATAATTCCCACGGGGATGTTTGACCCTGTGGTCTTTAAATACTTGTTGTTTTTTGTAATGAACCCATCACTGTTGGGAGAAGAAAGATTTTGGACTTATGAGGATCCAAACTGGGATGAAAGTGGATGTTTTGTAACAACTTTAGCTTTCAATATATCAAACTTTTATTTCAAGTTTTCCTCATATCAGTTTGCAATCAATTATCGACTACTTTAGCTATCGTAATTCATTGCGGGTTGATGTGATTTGGTTTATGTGTTGTCCATATCTGATGTCTCTTATTTTAAAGTACAACAATTACTTTGTTTCAATTTAATGAATTAAAGGTTTATCTTCTTCGTTAAATGAATCATTTTGTACAAATCTTCGCATACAGGTTTATCTAAATGTGATGATTTGTAAATTTTAAGATTGCTGTCATTTTATGTATTGTTTGTCCTGTCATTTATATTCAAAGAGAACTACTGCTTCCTGTTTACAAGAAGCTTGTG
The DNA here is from genome assembly GCA_010110895.2 of Picea sitchensis. NCBI lineage: Eukaryota > Viridiplantae > Streptophyta > Pinopsida > Pinales > Pinaceae > Picea > Picea sitchensis. Next base: position 5,834 of record SNQJ01S0170447.1, read on the forward strand.
GAAAATCTTGTGCGGGTTTCCTCCCATCGAACAGCTGAATCAGATACTTTGCACGGGACAAATTGGAAAGCGTTACTCCAGGTTAGATCTTTATTTGCAATTTGATAGATAATAAATTAGAGAATTATCAATAGTATAGATAGATGTATAGTTTGGTTTTATAGTACAGATTGTTATTTTAATTATTCAGCTTTGATACTTGTTATTTTATTTTTTTGTTTCATAAAATTATAAAATTAAAAAATAATAGCTTTGCTGTCATAGGACAACTCACAAATGGTTTTTTCAGGTTTTCGATTTAAAATCTGTAATCTATAAATATTGTACATTTGTAGTTGGGATCTAATTCTGTTGATAATCGAACATTTAATTTCATAGAATTATTGCTGTATAATATTAGGCAATACACTGTATATANTTCATATTTGTTTATTAGTTTACTTTAATTGTTGTTTTCATTTAGATTAGTTCCTTTAGTTAGTTTTATTTCGTTTTCCTATGACTTAGAGCGACCAACGGAGCCGCTAAATCCGTCGGGGTGGATCATCCCAAACGGCTTGGGTTATTTAGACAACCCTGGACCGAATCCAATCCTCCAGTTGACGAGCGTTCAATTTCGCTCGTCAACAAATGGCGCTAGAAGGAGAGCCTGAAATTTATTAATGGCACGAGGCAGGCGTAAGACTCCTCCACCACCCAACCGCTCACCTATAGTGACAAGAAGTTATTTAAACGACAACATCCCCCCTCAAACAACAACCACATGAAATGACGATCTACGGATCACAGTTGAACCAACAACCCCAAATCCTACAAGTGGTGACGTACAAGAGATTGTTCGCCAATCTATTTTAAGAACACATAGTGCCTTCACCCGTTTAAGGCAACCAAATCGACCTTTGGACCAACCTTTAGATTTCTCTGATATTAGAGAACAACTTGGAGGCACTAACCTCACTTTAAACCCTACAGATCCAATCCTCACTCCGGCTGCAGGAGGAACTGGAATACCACCGTCACCACCTCCATCACCTCCTTCTTCCTCTAGAGAAGACTCTTCTGACGAAGGCAGTTCCCTTTCTCAGCCTTCCACACCGCCTACACCAATGGCCAACCAGAACAATCTTGCCAGACCTTGGCTCGACCAGGATGCAGTAGCCGTACCTGGGGCTCAACATCCCTTACCCAAACATACAGAGAAGTGGCTTCCCAATTTTGACCCTGAATCTAAACAGATCGCCGAAGATCACATTAAAAAGTTTATGTTAGCCATAAGACTCCATAATGTCGAGCATGAAGACGTAGTCTGTAGGTTGTTCCCCTATACTTTCGAGGGCAATGCCTCTACCTGGTACTTTGCCCAACAACCCCATACCATCGTGTCATGGGAGAAGTTCGAATCCTGCTTTCTTGAGAAGTTTGGAGACGATAAGTCTCCAGAAGTTCTAGTTATGGAGCTTTCTAGCTTAAGAATGAACCCAAAAGAGAAAATTAAAGACTTTAATCAAAGATTCTTAACACTTAAGAACCAAATCCCTACGGATTCCATGCCTGCCGAGAATCTTATCATAGCATACTATACTAAAGTCTTGCATCAAAGTATAACCATTTGGGTAAAATGATCTAAGAAAGCCACGTTGTTAGAGGCCTTCGAAGAGGCCAGCCAGATTGAAAAAGACATCCTTAGTTTAAAAGACACTACTAGCAACGAAACAAAGACTAGTTCATCTTCCAAAAAGAAGATCGAAATCCTCCCTAGACCTGCTCAAAATAAAACACAACCTGAAAGCTCGGATTTAGAAAACCTAACTAAAGTCATTCAAAAACTGTCAAATCAAGTTATAGATTTGAAAAGGACGGTCGAAGAAGCTTCTTCAAGAAAAGGGCCTTACAAAACCCCGTTCTGGAAGCCTTTTCCCACCAACCGACCTAATCCAAATACCGAGGGCCTAAATCTAGAAAGTCTACAATTCGCCCTTCAAACAATTCTAGAAGCCCAGGATAACTTGATGCCTCCTGAGATTCTTGAGGAGGTAGTTGAACAAGAGACAGTTGAAGAAGAAGAATCTTCTTTGAACATTTTTGCACACTTCTTGGATAGCATCTTTCAAGCTAACTTCGAGACAGTACATCCCTACAATACTAGGAGTAAGACAACAAACAAACCTTCTTCCGAAAACACTACGACTTTGCCCCCAAAGCAATCTAAACCAGTTGAGACTAAACAGAGTCATGTAAACCCCAACTTAGATTATGATTTAGTTGAAGATCTAAAAAAGTTAAGGGCTAACATTTCTATTTATGAATTATTAAAATTTTCGTTTCTGCTACAAAAAATGTTATAGAACATCATAGAGAATAGCAAAAATGGTAATTCAAGCAGTAACAAGGTTGTTCAGAACAAAGTTCCTCCGAAGACTTCTGCTAAGAATAATCCTGATCCTCATGATAAAGGAAGCCTTCCTGTAAATAATGTAACAAATGTAGATAAATTAGCTTTAGAAACTACGAGTAAAAAGCCACAAGCTTCCGCCCTTAGTACTCGTAGAAATGTACCTCCATTTTTGTTAACTTTCAAAATCTTTAATAAAAATGTGCACAATTGTATGGTAGATTCAGGGGCGTCATCCAATGTGATGCCATGGTCTGTGTGTCAGAAGATTAATGCTGAAGTTGAACCATCCACTTTAAAAATCATCCAACTTGATCGAACTAGTGTTAAAGTCATAGGCGAATTAAGGAATGTGCTTATAAGATTATCGTCTAACCCCAAAGTTCATCAAGTTATTGATATTATTGTTGTGGATATTCCAAAAGTTTATGGTCTGTTTTTAAGCAGGGACTGGTCAGAGTAGCTACATGGCTATTTCGCGACAGATTGGTCTCACCTGTGGCTTCCCGAGAACTGCAAGCCCAACAAAATCAAGGTAAATCGCGAACGCTACCTTAAGTTCACGGTCATAGATTTGAATGATCCCAATGAACCATTAACGCCTTCTGCTGATTCACCCAAAATACAATGGATGGATACCTTTTTCGGCAATTTCATGATCGAGAATTCAGCTATCACCAACCGAGAACAACAGTCCGAGATTGTAGCATATGTGCAGCCAACAACCTCTACAAAATGGTCTCATGCACCCGATAAAAATCAAATTTGGTCTCTTTATTTTGACGGGTCAAAGTCCAAAGAAGGAGCAGGTGCAGGCTGCGTTATTATTGACCCAGCAGGTAACAAAGCCTTGATTGCATGTAGGCTAGAATTTGAATGTACTAATAACACAATAGAATATGAGGATTTACTACAGGGTCTCAGAAAAGCTTTAGATATGAACATTCAAAATTTGACTGTCTTTGGCGATTCCAAAATCGTGGTTAGACATGTAAGAGATTCTATCCACTGTCTGTCTCTGCATCTTAAAAGCTACCAATCCGAGGTATGGAATTTAATGAATAGATTTTCTGCTTTCAATATAAATTCTATTCCTAGATTGAATAATTCTGAAGCTTATTTATTAGCTAACGTAGCTTCCAAACTCTTTCCTGCAGAAGGCTTGTCCCCGAATGAATTCTCCGTCGAACTGTTGTTCAGACCATCCGTTCTCGACAACATCATGAATTGGAGAGTCTTCGATGACGATCTAAATATTATTAGCTTACTTCATATGGAAGAAAATTTTCAAGGCGCAGTGATCGACGAATGCACTCACGACGACAATTTGCGCAATTTCATGGTAATACCAGATACGAGGTCTCCTGAATCTTCATCGGACATGGTAAATTCGATCCCTAAATCTGTAGTTAGATTAGAAAAATTTTACGATCTTCAAGATAAATTCAAAAAATCGGTCAACTGTAAAACCAATACTTCCTCTTTATCATATGAAAAAGTAAACTTGGGAACTAATGACAATCCACAGTGCATTAATTTAGGGGTGGGGTGTTCTGAACAAGAAAAATACGCATTTATTAAATTGTTTAAGGAATTTAAAGATGTTTTTGCGTGGACGTATGATGACCTTAAAACTTTCGACCCTAACATCATACAACACGTCATTCCCATGAAACCCCAAACCTTGCCCTTTCAACAAAAATTAAGAAAAATGCACCCTAAGCTCGAACCGACCGTCAAAAAAGAATTAAATAAACTCCTGAATGCTAAGATAATTTTCCCAGTTAGGGACACGCAATGGGTTTCTAACTTGGTCCCTGTCTGGAAGAAAAGTGGGGAAATTCGACTATGCGTCGATTTTCGAAACCTTAATAGAGCGTCTGATAAAGAAAACTACCCTGCCCCACCTATGGAACAGATCCTTCAGCAGGTATCTGGTTCTAAGAGGCTATCCTTATTGTATGGTTTTTCAGGGTACAACCAAGTCCTGATGTCTCCTCCAGACCAACTTAAAACTACCTTCCGCACTCCATGGGGCACCTACGCTTATCGAAAAATGCCCTTTGGACTGATTAATGCCGGTGCCACTTTCCAGTGAGCGATGGACATCGCTTTCTGAGGCTTAATCAATCAATCTGTCATAGTTTACTTAGATGATGTTACTGTATTTTCAAAAAACAAAACCGATCATCTAGCTCATTTAAGAGCCGTTCTACAATGATGTCGTAAATACGACATTTCCTTGAATCCTAAAAAATCTATCTTCGCAGTAGAACAAGGTAAACTCTTAGGATTCATTGTGTCAAGCAAAGGGATAATTATCGACCCTTAAAGGAGTCAAGTCATCTCGAAAATTCCCCCTCCTACATCTAAAAAGTCTATGCAGTCTTTCTTAGGCCAGATAAACTTCGTCAGGAGATTCGTCCCCAGTTTCTCCGAAATGGTCAGACCTTTACAAAATTTAATTAAGAAAGACGCACAATATCATTGGGGACCCTTAGAAAATCAAGCTTTCAATTTGATAAAAAAGGCCATAATAGACGCTCCTTCTCTCATGAGCCCCAACTTTTCGCAAGATTTCACACTTTACACATTTTCTTCTGACCGTTCCTACGCTGCAGTCCTAACTCAAAAGAACGTTGAAAACAATGAAGTACCCATTGCCTTTATGAGCTCTGCTTTCAAAGGTGCAGAACTAAATTACCCAGTGGTAGATCAACAAGCCTACACTATTTTCAAAGCAATCAAACACTTCTGGTCTTATCTTTTGAAATCTAGGACGAAAGTTATTGTCCCTTACCCAGCCGTCAGGAATATGTTAGTACAGAGAGAATTAGGTGAAAAGAGGGCGAGCTGGGTTACTTCTTTGCAGGAGTATGACATAGAAATTACCCCAGCTCATATACTGAGAGGCCAAGGGTTATGCAAGTTAGTTGCTGACTCAGCAGCAGGACAACAAGAAGAAAATGATAGGTCAAACCTAGGACAACACAATCAAAATGCAATCTGCTGTGCACAAAACTCTGTCAGTCCCTGGTATGATGATATAAAATTCTGTCTTGAACATGGGTCAGCCCCTCGTCACTTGGATCCCACTAAAAGAAGAGCGTTAAGATTAAAATCTACCTCCTTTCATTTGATTAATGGTATTATGGTTCGTCAAAATTTTGATGGAGTACTAATGCGTTGTCTTGAGAAAGACGAAGCAGAAAAAGTCTTACTAGAGTTGCACGCAGGAGAAGCTGGTGGGAATTTTGGTGGAGACACCACTACCCATAAAGTTTTGAAAGCTGGTTATTACTGGCCCACACTTTTTAGAGACGCCCATGCCTTGTGTCGCAAGTGTATTATTTGTCAAAAAGCATCCGGGCGGATATAGAAACCAGCCTTTCCTTTGCAACCTGTTTTAGTAGACTCCCCTTTTCAGCAGTGGGGCCTTTATATTATAGGTCCAATCAATCCACCATCCTCACAACAACATAAGTTTATCATAAAAACCATAGATTACTTCACCCGATGGTCTGAAGCTGTCGCATTAAGAACTGTGAATACCAATCAGGTAATTTCCTTTTTAAATTCGAATATTGTCACTCGTTTTGGTATCCCTGACTGTTTAGTATTCGATAACACTTCTTATTTTTTGTCTCTTGAAATGAGTGAGTTCGCTCTAGAAAAAGGAATTAAATTGAAGTATTCTGTCAGCTATTACCCTTAGGGAAATGGATTGGCAGAATCAACCAATAAGAATCTGCTTAAAATCATCAAGAGAACGGTATTTGAAAACCACAAAAACTGGCATAATGCACTATTAAATTCAATTTGGGATGATAGGGTAACACCAAAAAATGTTGTAGGTAACTCTCCCTTCTTTCTCGTTTATGGCAGAGAAGCAATTTTTCCACCACACATTCTTCTTCCCTCACTACAACTATCACAGAAAATACAGGAAGAAGACTGTCCCCCTTTGGAAAACTAAATTAACGCTTTAATGAAACTAGAAGAGGTAAGAGCCCAAGCTAAACGTAAGTTAGATCAGCATCAACTAGTGGTCAAAAGCTGGTTCGATTCTAACTTTGCCTCTGATAGGAACTTCGAAGTAGGTGACCTTGTCTTGAAATGGGACAAACCGCATGAGGGAAAGGGAGAACACACGAAGTTTCAGAACTTATGGCTTGGACCGTTTTTAATTGCTGAGAAATTGGGTCCCATCTCTTTTCGATTACAGAGTATAGAGGGGCATCCAAACACCTATCCGGTGAATGGCCAAGCTTTGAAAAGATATTTCGCTTGATGACAACCCTGTGTATACTGTGTACATATTTTTCTTTTGTTTGCTTTTCTTTTACTGTTTTGGTTTTGATTTTTTTTCCTTTGCGCTTATCAGTTTTTGTTTTTGGAAATACACATACCTGAATTTTGGAACTGTTCAAACAAGGAAAATAGAAAATTCTTTCAGTAAAACGACTGCTGAAAAATTGTGTAAACATCAATTATATAATTCTAAAATTTACATCTGTGTTGAGCAAAAACTGTTGTTTGAAAGAAGTTAACTGATTTCGCTCTGTGAGTAAAGCCTGTCACGATCATCTATTATCTTCTTATGCTGTCCCTGTTCCTTAAGGGAATGAATCAGAAGATGTCTCCCTGCCTTAGAAAGTTGGTTTTGTAAACAAACCATCTCTGGATCTTAATGAAGGACAGTTAAAAAAAAAAAAAATTCTGTTAAGGTCTGTAAAAAATATGTTAAAATATCATAATTTTCAGCCTCACCCCGCTCAATTATATATCTTTAAAAAACAAAATAAATCATTGAAAGAGCTGTGGGAAGTGCTTGTAAACTCGTCGGGATGCTGAACAGGTCTGCTGGTAGTGGGTAATTGCATGCATGACGCCAAGACAACTTCGTCGGGGTACTGAACAGGCCCGCTGGCAGCGAAGCAATGTCGGGTATATGAAAATTTGTAAATATGAAATCTCTTGACCTTAAAATGTCCTTTATTCTGATCTGGAACTTCTTGGAAGGATACAGATATCAGAGTGGGTTAAATGACAACCCTGTCAAGGCTACAGATGCCTGCTGGCAGTAGTGGCTTTGTCAACAGTATTGGAGATTTTATCTTTAATATCGTGGCTCGCTTGTCTTAAGACTGTTATCAGTTTTCATCTTTTAAGCATTGCTGTAATGTTTGATTACTAATGATGTTTAAACAATTTTCTAGTTGTTTTTGAGTTAGAATTATTCCCATTATCATGATCTGAATTTGTTCTTTTGGCACAGATAACTGCTTCTACCAGTGTGTTGCCATTGTTGGCAGCCATTTCGCATTTTTATCCTATCTTTATATGCTTCCTACACAAGTGTTTTGGAACCCTTGATTCTCATCGCAATCTTTTAAATAAAACAACACTATTATTTTGCGCGTTTTCACACCTGCCTTTTGTTCTTGTTTTCACGAATGCAAGCGTGAAAACTTTGAGTTCGAAGTCATGTCGATGGAATTAAAATCGTCACTGGATTATAATCTTGTTCTATGGTCATTTTCGCCTATAACTCAATGACAATCACATAGTTGGAAAGACACCATAATCTTTATTCATTTGGCATTTTTTTGTTGTTAATATAACTTCATTTTTATAAGATTGTGATGATTATGATCGAGTCTTTGATTCAATGGTGGTTTGATGTTCTATTGTTTTGATCGAATTCAATGGTCTCATAACAACGCATTGATATTGTGATTAGACCCTTAGTGCAATGGTTGCATACAAAGCATACTTGTCATGATCGAACCATTGGTGCTGATATCGAAATATTTTTTTGGTTTTAAATAACACTATTGCTTGTGCAAATTTTTAGGTCGACTCATCATAGTTATCAATGGTTGTTTGATTGACATTGTTGTTAACATACACCAACGGTGATTTGAATCACCATATGCGCCGTCGATTGTACATTTGGATATGACTGTTTTGCATGGGTGTATTGCCTACCACCACCTTCGCACACTTAGGCATTAATGCCTGCCTTCTATCCCGGGTTACCTCTGTAGGATTTTGGGAAATCCCTGAGCATTCAATCCTGCGTATACCCTGTCCTAACCCTCGTCCGTTTACCCTGCTCACTGTGTGCCCTCTCCTATGGCACCTGTGGTGCACATAGAACCTAATGGTAGCCAAACACTCCTGCTATTCGACAATGCTCGTGAGGATTTGGAAAATAGTGTCTGGCTGGTTTTTATCCAAATATTTGAGGTTTTCAACCTTTCGGTAGCCCAACAGTTTTCCCTCACCTTCGACGGATGCAGGGCTAAGGTCGGAGACATGCAACTCGAGCTAGATGAGGAATTCCTCAGCTCAGCTACAGGCTTACCAGCTAAAGGGCATAGGTGGTTTAAGAACTCCAAAGTCGACGAGGTGTCGTGGCCGCTCCTATTCACATCAAGGAAGATCGTTAGTTGTGATAGAGGTATGCCTGTCACTGTCCTCAAACCCAGGTGGCATGATCTATTGGAAATTGTTAAGCAGTTTGTGACTTGCGAAGGTCGTTATGGTTTTGTATTTCTGTATCATCTTTGGTTATTGATGAATTTTATAGACTACCCTCTGAACATGCCCCACTATCTCCTACGCAGTCTTTACAAAATGTCCAAATGATTTAAGCGTGAGAAGGCTGATAGCAGCCTTTTCCATCACTGCTTGATCAAAGTCATTATTGTTCATCATTTGAGCCTTAGTGGTGACTATTGGCAAGCCTTCCTATCAAGGAATGTCTTTTCCACCCCCGAGTGTGTTCTAATGGATAAGTCTGTGGTCACTGAAACACTGGTTGAGACTGCCATGCCACCTGCTAACTTTTTACCCCCTGTCAAACCCTCAATTTGCCCCGACATTGACCTACCTGATACCATGGATGACCCATGTGCTAAAGACAATACTAAGACCATCAAGAGGCATGTAAGGAAGAAGGGAAAAGGTGATACTGGTGTCAATAGTAAAGGAAAGAAAAATGCACGATGGATATCTAGATGTGCTTGGAACAAGCCCAAGAAAAACGTTGACCAGAAGCCTATAGTGTTGAGCGAGGACTCGGACTCTGATATTGAACGTTTCCTAGCCGAGGAATACCCTTACTCTCACGGCCTCTTCTCTATGGAACCCTATGACTATATTTCCAACTTACCTCCGTGCCTCAAGAACGACCCTAAATTCCCAGGAATTAAGCTTCATAGTGAAACCCCTGGTAACTTGAAAGAACCCTCGCCTGTAAATCCAAGGCCTGATCAATCACTGTGTACCCAATGCAATTCCTGGCTTGAACGTTACTACACGGATGTTACCCTGTTGAAATCTAAGATTAAATCATTGGAGGAACAAGTTACTGTGTTGTCAAAGGAGAACGACAGGCTACAAGCCAACGAGAAGAAACAAAAGACCACCGGTTCAATTGTCTTCAGAAATGTTGAGGCAGCTATGGTGTTTGTCAATTCAAAGTTATCCTGACCGAATCATTTTCCTATTACCCAGGTATGTATTTCAACATCGATTTCATTTTATGAGTTGGTTTGAATTAAGGTAGTCGATTGGGTTTTCTTTTGTTTAGTTCTGTTCGAATAGATTCAAGAAACGATTCTGTTTTGTTTTGAATGAATATTTTTGTTTTGGATTATGATTACATTTGATATGTACATAAGATTTGTTTTCTAAACTCGGACACATCTATTTTTTGATTGATACGATTTTGCATTAGTATAACGATTGTGTCGGCCCTAAGTTAGTTCGATTCATTTCTTTTGGTTTGATTCTGAAACGATGTTGTATGCCCTAAATTAGCATAGTCGTTTGTATATGCGTTGAAGATTGATTTGATATAGTTCTGTTTGTTTTAAATTAAAAAACGATCCTGTTAGTTTTGTTTTGATTCAACAATGATTTTGTTAAGTTCCGAGTCGACATAAACTATTGCGTTTGTGTTGACTAAATATGAAAGATTTGCTTGATCGGTTATAGTCTGTTTCAAATGAGATTGATTCAATAATGATTTCGTTGGTTTCGAATTATCAAAATGACTATGTCTGCTTCGAATTGGTAATAAAAAGTGTTTACCATTCGGTTAATTAAACACAATTTTTGTCTGTTTCAAATTGGCATAAAGATTTGGTTAATTCTAGCGTGGATGATTTGCTTTGTTTTCAATTAGCAATTAAAGATTTGTTTAATATTTCAAATATATTTCTGTTAGTTTTGGATTGATTTAAAATGGTTCTGTTTTCAAATTAGACCAGCTACAGAATCGTGAGATTTTGTAGCTAGTCTTAAAATTTAGATTTTTGTTAATTTTACAAATAAAACATTATCTAAACTTGTCTATTCTTGTCCACTTTTCAGGTGCATATGAATTTCAATGACCAATTGGATGTGCTGTGGAAGTTTATAACATACTTTTGTTACATTGATCTGGTTCAAGTTGTTAAGTTTTAGTTAGAAATAGACATTTGGGAGATTCTTCCCATATTTTCTGTAAACAGTGGTTGATAATTCCCACAGGGATGTTTGACCCTGTGGTCTTTAAATACTTGTTATTTTTTGTAATGAACCCATCATTGTTAGGAGAAGAAAGAATTTGGACTTATGAGGATACAAACTAGGATGAAAGTGGATGTTTTGTAACAACTTTAGCTTTCAATATATCAAACTTTTATTTCAAGTTTTCCTCATATCAGTTTGCAATCAATTATCGACTACTTTAGCTATCGTAATTTGTTGCAGGTTGATGTGATTTGGTTTATGTGTTATCCATATCTGATGTCTCTTATTTTAAAGTACAACAATTACTTTGTTTCAATTTAATGAATTAAAGTTTTATCTTCTTCGTTAAATGAATCATTTTGTACAAATCTTCGCATACGGGTTTATCTAAATGCGATGATTTGTAAATTTTAAGATTGCTGCCATTTTATGTCTTGTTTGTCCTGTCATTTATATTCAAAGAGCACCGCTGCTTCCTGTTTACAAGAAGCTTGTGGAAAATCTGGTGCGGGTTTCCTCCCATCGAACAGTCGAATCAGATACTTTGCACGGGACAAATTGGAAAGCATTACTCCAGGTTAGATCTTTATTTGCAATTTGATAGATAATAAATTAGAGAATTATCAGTAGTATAGATAGATGTATAGTTTAGTTTTATAGTACATATTGTTATTTTAATTATTCAGCTTTGATACTTGTTATTTTATTTTTTGTTTCATAAAATTATAAAATTCAAAAATAATAGCTTTGCTGTCATAGGACAAGTCACAAATGGTTTTTTCAGGTTTTCGATTTAAAATCTGTATTCTATAAATATTGTACATTTGTAGTTGGGATCTAATTCTGTTGATAATCGAACATTTAATTTCATAGAATTATTGCTGTATAATATTAGGCAATAGACTGTATATATATATTTCAGATTTGTTTATTAGTTTGCTTTAATTATTGTTTTTATTTAGATTAGTTCCTTTAGTTAGTTTTCTTTCGTTTTCCTAGGACTTAGATTGGCCAACGGAGCCACTAAACCCGCCGGGGTGGATCATGCCAAACGACTTGGGTTATTTAGACAACCCCGGACTGGATCCACTCCTCCAGTTGACGAGCATTCAATTTCGCCCGTCAACAAAACTCTGGAAACTAAGGTGTTGCTTTCTTGAAAGTTGACGAGACCTTTGCTAACTTTTCCTTCATTTTATCCATTTTCTACTCCGCGTGACGTTTTAAATATTCCTCACATGTCCATTTTTTTTTCCATCATCCCTTCCCGTCTCCAGAATTCATCTTTCTTTTTGGCTTGTTGAATTCATTGCTCCAAGTGATCAGTAGAGGCTCTGATCAAGCCTACTAGCTGTGGTGTTGAAAAGTGAGCTAGCTCACTAGATGTGACTATAGCTTCCACCAGGATTCTAATTTGAAGCAGAACCCCACTGGCCATGGATTTTTATGAGGGTTTCTCAACCTCTTCTTCTCCCAGGGATGGTCCACGTAATTGCTGGGCCAATTTTTTCTTCAGGGACATCGAAAGTAAAGGCATAACTTCTGTTTGTTCCAGGAAAATATGTAATAGTTTCGAGCGCTATTGCGGATATTGGAGTACTAGATTTAACTGCTCTTTCAATGACACAGTGCTCTATATTGAATGAGTCTCCTATAGTTCTTGAGACTCCAAATCTTGTTGATTTGTTATCCTTGTTGTGAGTGGAACTTCTAGGGTCCCGTCTCGACCCAGAAGAACATCAGTGAGAATATTTGGCCTTGTAGACTGAGAACCCAGGAGTAGTACGTGTGCAAATTGGGTGAGTTCTTCCATTGTTGATTGTTGGCTTGACTTAGAGGGAAGAGTAACCGAAGTGGACACCACTGGAACATTTGACTAGCTCAATGTGGAAGTAGCTGATAAGAGAATATCTTTGAGGTTCCCAATGTTATATGGGATGTTTAGTTGCATGGGTTATGGTGAGTTGGGTGGCAGTGGGACTGTTGTATATTTGGATGGTGGTGGTGGGGCTTGCTCGAAAATTATAGTGGAATATGTGTTGGGATCTAGATCAGAGTCATCAATGATATGAATAACATTCTGGGTAGCATGAGTGGCTGCTCGGGTGCAAGGTAGATCACTAGATATGGGCTGTGGGTTTATGACTTTGGTTAGGATGATTGCAAGGGAAACACTGGTTCTAGGATTTTTAGCAGGAACCTCACCTGCAAAGGAAACAACTAAAATATCATTGACGGTCTTACCTGAGAGTATCGCCTTGTAGCACCACTTTTCACTCACTATTGTGTAGGTGTTACTACGTGAAATAACAACATTCTCACTCACAATTAATCACATGCATTCAAAACAAGTTAAACACATTCAACACAGAGTAATCATACAATTTACTGCCATAATCAACAATCAATACTATTTAACA
>SNQJ01S0170447.1:20619-31543 GCA_010110895.2 Picea sitchensis
TACTAATCAATGGTCATGCTGCCCAACTTGAGTTCGAAGAACTCCTTCATCTTTCTGTCATAGTATCTTTTGGTCAGGTATTTCTTCTCGAAATACCTCTTAAACGCCTTCCATGTGACCTCTTTCTCTCTGATGTGTTGCACCTGCACCAACTGATCCCACCACATGGATGCTTTTCCTTTCAGTTGGTACATTGCAATTCTTCCTTCTACATGGGCAAAATAATTCTACAGTTGGAAGTATTTCTTCATACCCAAAAACCATGTTTCGACATCTTCTTCCTTCTTATGTTCACCATCGAATGTAGGAGATTTAATCTTGTTGATTTCCCCTTTCAATTCATCCCTTCTAGATTTTCGGTGTTTCCTGGTAGGGGACGGGCTTGAACTACTGTGTGTCTCCTTGCCAGAATGCTTCGAGGAGAGATGGTAATGTCTGCTACCACTCCTCGATCTTCTTCTGCTTTCAGGGGTTCTGACACTTCTTGATCTGCTTGTGTCACTCTCTTTTTCCAATTTATTTTCTATTCTTTCCAGGGTCTTCAACATTTTTAAGTTGAATTCACCCTGTCGATCGCTGATTTTCATGAGCTTTTGGCTATCAGCTCGATGATCCTAGGCATCTTTCTACAATTTTTCAATGAGTTTCATCATGCGTCCCTCTTTATCTATCTCTTTTCCATGCCCAATAGAGTTTGTTCCTTCGACTCCCAAGTTGACATCCTTTCCTTCTCTTTCGTCTTCTGTTTCAGAGGGAATCTACACCTCTTCCAATTCCATACTTGGCGTCAGTTTTTGGCAGTCCTGACACTCGTTGAACTCTGCACACACAACGTGCATTCAACCGAAGTTTTCCAGGCCCTTAAACCTTCAAGAAAACTTACAACATTCATAAGCCAATGTGAACAAGAAAATTTTTTTAACTTCACAAAGTTTTCTGAGCTCTATCCAACTCTGCAAATTCCGGGACTTCGGAACTTCGAAATCTCGGTCCATGAATATCCAACAGTTAAATCTTCATAACCAAAGTCACCCTTTCACAACTCGCAATCTCGCGAGTTCGAGAGTCGAAGACCCTCGATTCTTTTCCTCCAAACACCGATACCTGAGATGCGATACGGGTATGGCTCCCTCCTCGCTAGTGGCTGCTACACATGACTGTAGGCTAGGGCTAAGTGCTAGCACTTCTTCACCAATTCACGACTTCGCGAGTTGGAGTGTTGAGCCTTCGTGCTCCTCCTTTGCGAATTCTGAAATCGCGAATTACTTTATTCTTCAAGCCCACAACACAGTTGTTGCCCTTCACCACAGTGGCACGTGGTACATTCAGGAGGGTCCATGTCACCTTCGGTGACGTCTTCTGGTCCCACCACTCTCACCTATATTCTTGACTCACTATCACGTGGTACACATTCATGCGCCCACATCCATTCCAAGAAAAATCCAATGGTTAGGTCCCCTCTCAGATCTACGGCGCAGATCTTTTCGGCATTTTGGGGTTTTCAGGCATCCGAAGTTCGTGCACCCCACATCTCGAACTTCCATCTGCCGAAATCCCGAAAAAAAATATGGTTTACTCCTCTGCTAAATCGAACGATCAACTCCCTTCCTACAGTCTATGGTGTAGATCGTTTCGGGATTTTGGGTTTCGGGTTTTTGGAGGTGTTCACCTCCCTCACTTCCCATCTCCCGAATTTGCGAAATCTGAAAGGTTTTGTAGCTAACTTGAGCATGACTCTGCTAGATCTAACGGTCGAGCATTCCTCCCAGATCTACCACGTAGATCTCCACGGTTTTTTAGGTTTTCAGGATTTCGCGTATCGCAATTCCCACACTCCTGTGCATTTCGAAAAGGATTTTAATCCCTGTGCACATTTTCCATATCTGACGGTCATGAGGGTTCACCTTCCCTCTCAAAAATATCCTAAGGCTCCAACACTGTTGGTGTGGAGTCCTCTCTCCCTGTGGCCATAGACCACACCGACTGCGGTTTCACACACCGCTATACCTCCTGAGCTTACCAAGGTCTGAAATTGGTCCTCCAGATACAATTTCTCCTCACACCCTCGGTCCAAAGACCACTCAACTAGCCAATCTAAGATCAGTGTCGAAACCTTGGCTCTGATACCAAGTTGTAGACCACTTTTCACTCACTAATGTGTAGGTGTTACTACGTGAAATAACAACGTTCTCACTCACAATTAATCACTTTCATTCAAAACAAGTTAAACACATTCAACACAGAGCAATCATACGATTTACTGCCATAATCAACAATCAATACTATTTAACATCAATTCATATACACAGTAGAATACATGATGATTATAATACACATAGATACAGAAACATAATTAAATCATCATCTGGTATTTATCTTTGAATAGTGGTAGATTCCACCAACCAAGTGCAGGCCTTCCACGAACCTCCCAACCTTAGACCGCACTGCTCATCAGCTTAACAGTGGGTCACCCCCGAGTTGGGACTAAGCTCCACCCCAAGACAAGGAATCCTAGGCTAGGCTGAGGTTATAGGGAAACAACACACAACCACAAGGATGGGATTCTCTCCCAGGAACCTCTCACGCTCACTGCCCACACACCCTCATTCCCCACATGCCTATTCTACCCCAGGAGTATACACCTTCTCTGTCACTTGGACAGTCCTTTGGCTGCTAACCTCCCTTGCCTTGGGTTATAGCAACAGGCCGGACCAGAAGTCTTCGGGCTCTGTGGCAGCTAGAAGGTTCCTTCTAGGAGTTTTCTCCTTCCTCTGTACACTCTCTCTCCTTGAGAGAGTGTTGGGCCAAAAATCCACACGTAGTCCAGCATTGCGTGGCCACAACAATCAACAGGTAAAACTGATGTGGCTTTCCTACAGGCTCAATAATGGCCGAATGGCTCACGGTCACGACTTTGGGATAGAGACCCCATGCACCAGCTCGATTTCAGATAGAGGATACACACGAATTCTCCAGATGAACATAGGTTTTTCAGTTTAGAATTTGTACGAGGTTTTTCTGCAGAGGTTGGATCCGTCATACCGCTCATAGGCCATATGCACTCAGGCCACCGGGTAGAATGGAGGAGAACTCCCATCATGTCTCATCTTCGCCATTTTATTTGCATGGGTCAGGGATGACACTTGTCGCCTTGGAAACTGCATGTGTTTACCCAGAACGCATCACCTTCCTCATAGTTAGGAACTTAGAATAAAACATGAAATGATCATGCCTTTTTGGAATAATATTAAAATATTATTCCTAAGGCTGAAGCCCCCTAGGCTTAACACTTAGCCCCCTTTCCCACCTTCCAGCCCCTAATCCCTTGCCTTCTCTGTGGAAGCTCAGTCCCCCTTCACTCATTCATTGTGGTCGGTCTGCACCTGGCGGTGTTTACAAATTTTTATTAATTTGTTCTGTGTGATTACATATACAACAACAGGCTCCTGGCCTTCAACACTTAGGCTCCCTGGCCTAACAAACACATAAGCCACCAACTTATAAAAACTTGGCTCACCAGCCTATAAAACATAATTACAATTCCTTTTATAACATGATTTACAATAGGGCTCGGCTTTGGGGACACTACACACCTCATCTAGAATCTTGGGAATGCTGGTAAGGTCCTTTTGGGATGATGGAACCAGTTTTCTTCCTCTTCTTTTGAGTCTTATGGTATTGGAGACTTCGACGAAAACTCTACTTTGCCCGAACTTGATCCTGATTCCTCTACTAAACTCTTCTTCTTCAACAACTCTTGTGGTAAAAGGTAATGCATTCCCGACTTGTGTTGGTCATGTTTAACTCCTGACCATGACATGACCTATTTTTCTAATATTTCTTTGTCCAAATAGAACAGTAATGGCCTCGTGTGGAAATCAGAGGGCTTTGCATGCCTTGTCCAGACAAAAGTATGGTGACGATTCAAGGTGAATGAGATGTTTTTGTGTTCAGGTTCAACAATTCCTGTGGTATGCACATCCTTTGGGTGGCATCAATTAGTTGAGTGTACCACTTCAAGAGCACAAAATTATTGAATTGCATATTCTCAGAGTCTGACCTTGCATGCCAAAGTTCAAACATCTTTGCGAGGCACCCCTTATCTGTAGGTTCTAGATGTATGCTTCTGGGTGGCCACGAATTCAATATTGTAAAGGCTAGAAGAAGGTATCCATACATGAAGGTGACACCCTTCTCTTCAAATTACTCATAATAAATGAGGAATTCCTCCAACAGGTAACTACACCAGTTAAAGACTGCACCATTTGCATGGAAATATTCCACTGATAGGGCATCCAACGTACATTCACCATTGTAATATGAGTGCGTGACCTTGTTGGAAATTACATAGTAGACCGTTCTCACATTTTTTGGGAAAATTGGTTCAATTTTCGCTGTACGACCCCCACACTGGGTATGGAATTGTTCATACAAGATGATTTCACCCTTATTTTTTTCGTGCTTTCTTGACCCTTGGAGCCCTTTAGATACATCCTCCCCTTCCAATGATATTCTTGTGAGCTAATGGATATCCTCTGCATGGATGAGATATCCTCTGTCAAGCCATAAACGCCTGTCGTGCACTCTACTTATTAGGAACTTGGTGCATCACACAACTTCACTAGTGGTCCCGAACACTGGTAGATCCTGGAGGTGCACAATAGTGGAGTTGAGCACGTTAAGAAATTCAAGTTTTGGGACAAATTGCACCTCCCTCATCCGCTCAAAACCCATCTCCCAGAACACATCAATATTCATCTATGGGAATAACGCCGTATCCGTCAGATTGAGGTCAAGGAGTTTCTCTTGCTCGATATTCCCTTTGACATCGCTCAACACCTCAATTCTAGGATCATAGCCCTCATCTAGGACTTCTTCTTTCGAGACTGAGCTTCATCCTCCCACTATTATCGACATTTTCAATATTGAGCGCTAATAAACACATTGAATTGGGAGGCGAGGACACAGTTGGGGAGAAAGAGGCTTCTCAGAATGTACCAGGGTGAGGGAAAATCAAGGATAGAGGGAAGCTAAGCTAACAGTGTGTCATTCACAATAAGGTTATGTGATGTTATAGATGAGGTAATGGGGTAAATCGGTAATTGGTCATAAATGATCGATTAATTAAGAAAACAACACAATCTATGGCGCTGACATCCGACAAGACTGATAACGGGGTAAAATATTTGAACAGGTCCTAAATTTAATGGGTGGCCTGAGCAACATGTGGTTGGCGTGAGTTACTTACCATTTTAACAATTGAGAATTGTGGTGGGAATATCCCCAGAATCCATGCATACAAGGACTTTTAAGACTTGATGGGACATTTTGACAGTTTTCTACAGTTAACCTAAGGGTTACAAATGGATGTGACATGATTGGCGCTTAGCCATTAATATATTTCAAATTTGATCCCCCCTGCCCAACCACAATGTGATTCATCGACAAATTTATGTCTATTATTGAAAATACCCAACAATTAAACTGAGAAACATATGTCGTGGCCCCACTAAGCACACTTCGACGTTGTTACATCTACTAAAAAAACATTTACAACAGAAAAGAAAATCCTAACTACTATACAAGATCCCTTGGAGTGGAGAAACAATCCCTCTGTGAAGTGTGGGAAACATAGGGCTTTAGGCGTGCGTCATTCACCCATCCTCATTGAAGGATACCATCTAGTTGCGCAAGCTTGACTGCACCCGACTATTGAATTTCAACAACTAGGAATGGGCCTAAGCAATGCATGCACAACTTGCTTGGATGTTTCTAATAATGAATATCATAGAGGAGTACCTTATCCCCTTGCGCAAACCTCTTGGACTTAATGTGTATATAAAGCAAGGATTTTTCCTATCTTTTTCCATTGACTAATGAAAATCGGCTAAGAATTTTTCTTCCTCAAGTTCCTACAAGTATGCAATCCTTTGCACAACTGATTCATCATATGTCATATGAGTATCCTCTGCTATATAGATACTAGGGGTGATAAAATCTCAGGTACAACAAATTCCTTACCATAGACCAACTGAAATGGGATATACTTGTGCAAATTCTTTGTAATAGTCCTATAATCCCATAATACTACTATAACTCTATCATCCTAGTCCTCCTTGTTTGCACAACACACCTTCATCAATTCTCTTTCCAAAATCTCGCTGAATGCCTCCAATGTTCCATTATCTTGTGGATGATAAGGACTACTCTTGTGGTGTTGGATGATGAATTATTTCGTCAATGCTGCGATTGTGCTACTGATGAAGTGACTATCTTTATCACTGGCCAGGATCCTAGGACATCCAAAACGTGAAATGATGTTCTCAAATATGAATCTAGCAATTGTATTTGTTGAACAATCATGAACTGCCTCTACTTCATACCACCATGTGAGATAGTCTATTGCGGTGATGATATATATGGCATTTGAATTCTTGGTGGGAGGATTAATTGGTCCAACAAAGTCCACAACCCACTTCTCAAAGTCCTGCAATGCTCTAACTGACTGAAGAGGTAATTAATCTTTGCGTGATGGCTTCCCTACTCATTGGAAAATGTCCCAAGATCTAGGATAAGCGTTATTATCCTTGAATAACGTTGGCCACCATAACCCATCTTGAAGTAACTTATGTGTTGTATATTTCCCTCCAACATGTCCTCCCACAACTTCATAGTGGCATTCCCACAAGATAAATTCCCTGTCATGTGTTAGGACACACCTTCTGAGAATGCTATCTAGTCCCATCTTATAGAGTTGGTCTACAATCAATTGGTAGTATGTTTCTTGGATCACCAAGTGTTGTTTTTGGGTTGCAGAATAATTTTCTGGGCAGGTCCCCGAGCTGAGGAAGGAAATAATGTCTTCAAGATGGCTTCAATATAGAACAAGTCTACATTAGGGAGTTGATCGTCCACTGCTCCTCCACTTTCCCCTGATTCCCGTCTTGATAGGTGACCTGGATCTACATTACATCTTCCACGATTCACAATTACCTCGAATGAAAACTCCTGAAAGAGTAAGAGCCACTTGAAAATTCTTCCCTCAAGGATAGGCTTATTAACTAGGTACTTCAATGCAGAATGGTTAGTAAAAAACTTAAAATGAGAGCCTAGTAAATAGTGTCTAAATTTTTGCAATGCACAAATCATAGCTAGACCTTCGCTTTCGATTGTTGTGTAGTTGCGTTCGGCTTGAGAAATTTTTTGGCTAGCAAATTAGATAGGGTGGTCCATATTCCCTTGTCTTGGTTGCACTAAAATGGCTCCCAAGGCGATACCTGATGCATCCACATGTACATGGAATTAAGTCTCCTAGTTGGGGCATATAAGAATGGGTGAAATACTGAGTTTCTCTTTGAGGATATCAAACGCCTTGTCGCATTCAGCTGTGCATCAGAATGCTTCAACCTAGGGATGATTTTAGGGGCTAAATTTCGCTCATGGGCTAATATTCCATGATTTTTCCCAAAAAACTTGATTCGCTATTCTAAAAATGATTCGCCCAAATTCTATAGGATAAAATTATTTTACCTTAAAAATCGCCAAAATTTTATACAAATTATATAGAATCCTTAGAAATTTGAATATTTTTACAAAAATATCGCCAAACATTTATAGTTGGCATATGAAGGATTACTAATATTCGCCAAGGTATCTACATTTTAAAATAAATTTACATCCTTAAAATCGTCCCTGCTTCAAACTTCTTCAGTAGTTTCTCTAGTGGTGCGGTGATACTTGCATATCTTTTGATGAACCTACGGTATTATCTTGTATTCCCAAGCGTCAAGAACAACTATTTAGCATTTGTAGGTGGTGGCATGTTCAGTATAACCGCAAATTTAGTTGGGTCCACCAAGACTCCTTCCCAACAAACAATGTGGCCTAACAGGTTGTCGTGTGGTAAATAGAAAATACACTTCCTCAGTTTTAAAGATATCTGTAATTCCCAACATCTATCAAACATAAACCGTAGTAGCCCTGCATGCTCCTTCAACAAACTGTATACAACCCAATCGTCAATGTAGACTTATAGAAAATTGTGTTTGAAGTCACAAAATGCTGTTATAAAAATCCTGGAGAATACTACTAGGGAATTCTTTAATCCAAAAGGCATCACATTGTACGTGAAGGACCCCCAGTCAATTATGAATGTGGTCTTCTTCTTGTCTTCTTATGAAATTCTTACTTGGTTATACCCTGAGAATCCATCTGTAAACAAATAAGCTTCTTTCCCTGCAACGTAATCTAACACCTCATCGCTGAAGGGTGTCGGAAACGGATCATGCATAGATGCATAATTCAAAATCCTATAGTCAACACAGAACCAAATTTATTATGTATCTTTCTTTCTCTGTATTACTATGGGACTAATCCACTCTGCTTCTTCGACAGGAAAGATCAGTCCTGATGCAAGCATTTTGTTCACTTCCTTCTTGACCTTCTTTTTTACTTTGGGATTGAGATGATATGGTTTGTGCTTCATGGGTTTTGAGTCATATTTAAGCTTGATATTCATTTCCCCCATGGATCCTTTTATACCTTTTAGTTATGAGAAGTTTTTTGGGAATAAGTCCTCATATTCCCACAACAGGATATGGACTTTATTCATGGCTTGCTCATCCCAATAATCTCTTATAGAAGCTATCTTAGGATGCTCTTCACTCCCTATATTTACTTTCCACAACTTCAGGGGATGGTTATAGGAGCTACTTATATGACTGGGTATAGTGTCATGGATTTCCCTGGTACCTACCATTTCTTTGATATTTAGGTTTCTAATTTATTCTAATTCATTAGATTCTTTCGAGCCTTTATCGATTTTACAACAAGCTAAAGGTATTTCAATAGGGTTGTGGACTCGTTTTGACTAAAGAAAATGGGCATGATCAAAACATACTACTGGTCTTGATATGTGTTTACAAATGTCAGTAAATAACATCTCCCAAATTATTTGAAGGACTAAGTGAAGCTCAGGGGACTTACCAACGAAGGAGAAATATCTGCAAAATTGGTCTTTTAAGGTTTTCCAACAACTTGTTTGTCTTCTGGTCTCTTCATGTGTGTACCAGGATTTTGGAATCACACCTAAGGAGTAGAAAAATAGATGAACCCATAGTCGAGAGGGTACTTTCACAACTTTCCCTTTCTTTAAGTTCTCAACATGCACTCTAGGGTCAGAATGCCCATAAAAAATTTGCATACCTTAAAAATCCATATTCATATCTTCTTTCAACTGATCGCTACTGAGGAATCTTCATCAAATAGATTTATGTTCGACAACACAGGTATTCCAACAGAGGACGAACACCTTCAGTAACCACTCACATAACCAGATCAAAGATCAACACACTGATGTTTTCACGTGGTAAAACCCCTACGGGGAAACATCTAGGTCCCCAACCAACGCAGACACTTGGAGCAGTTTATTAATACAAAGAAAAAGATTACAGAGAGATTTTACAAGAGATTTTCTCACAATCGATCTTCGACAAATGACCCTCCATGCTCTTTAAACAGAGATCATGAACCAATTGAGTGTTAAGCCATGAATCAATGGTCGTTAAGATCGAGGAGAGTATGAACCATCAGATCACTCTATATCGGGAACATATCGTGACCATCAGATTTCCTAACTACAAATGCATACTAATGCATACTAAAGAAACACAATAGAAAACACACATTTACCTAACAACACAATAGACCAAGTAGATCTTACTAACTGCTAAGTGTCTAAATATCCTAACATTCCCCCTTAAGAACAACTTAAAATAGGATTGAAATATTTACAATAGTGACACAATAGGAGAAGGAAGGAGGCATTAGAGCCTATCCCACCTTAATGACAACTTCCTGAACTCCTAACATAGATTGAAGTTTGGAAAAATTCGCTTCTGTAAGAGACTTTGTGAAAATGTCTGCAACTTGATCTTCTGTAGGGAAAAAGAGCACTTCAATAACTTGATCATGAATGATCTTTCTGATGAAGTGCATGTGTAGCTCAATGTGTTTTCTACACTGATGTTGAATTGGGCCTTTGGCGAGCTTGATGGCACTCTGATTGTCACACCAAAGGCTGGTCGGATGCTGGTGCTGGAATAAAAACTTTAACAAGATCTGTCGAAGCCACAGGGCTTCTTGACTTGCATTTACCATTGCTCGGTACTCTTCTTCTGCTGAAGAAAGTGAAATATCTTGTTGTTTCTTACAGGCCCAAGTGACAGGTCCTGAACCAAGGCTGAAAACATAACCTGCAGTAGACTTCCGATCATCAGGGTCGTCGGACCAATCTGAATCAGTGAAACCAACCAATAAAGGAGTCCCCCTTGAACTGTAATGTATCTCGAACTGAACTGTAGCATGAACATAGTGACGTATCCCTTTAGCTACTTTCCAATGGCTTTCATGGGGTGTTTTCATATATCGGGAAACAAGACCAACAACAAAGGAAAGATCAGGATGAGTGTGATTCAAGTATAAGAGGCTACCAACTAACTGACGGTATAGGGTGGCATCAACTTCAGGAGAAGTACAGGTGGAAGAAAGATTGACTCTAGACTGGAAGGGAGAAGGGGTTGGTTTACAATCGTCCATGTGAAAGCGACGAAGAAGGTCACAAGCATACTTAGAATACTAAAGAAAAATTACTTCTTTGGTTTTCAAAACTTGGAGGCCAAGGAAATAGTACAAAAAGCCTAAGTCTGTCATTTCAAATTTCTTCTTAAGGATGGTTTTCACATGGTTTAAAATTTTTGAGTCACTACCAGTAAGGATAAGGTCATCAAAATAAAGGACAAGGATTATGAGATGGCTTCCTACTTTCTTGGTATAGACATTAGGATTAGAATGGCATCTAGAGAATCCAATGGCAATAAGAAAGCTATCCATTTTGGCATACCAAGCTCGAGGAGCTTGCTTGAGA